>JACXGI010017119.1:0-14925 GCA_016801175.1 Esox masquinongy
TTGCCAGCGGTTTAGACATTAATGGCTGTGTGTTGAGTTATTTTGAGGGGACAGCAAATTTACACTGTTATACAAGCTGTACACTCACTACTTTACATTGTAGCAAAGTGTCATTTCTTCAGTGTTGTCACATGAAAAGATATAATCAAATATTTGCAAAAATGTGAGGGGTGTACTCACTTTTGTGAGATACTGTATAGATGTAGAGTTATATACTGTTCAACAAGACAAAGTGGACATTACTAGTGTGGTTATATAGAGATGTAGAGTTATATACTGTTCAACAAGACAAAGTGGACATTACTAGTGTGGTTATATAGAGATGTAGAGTTATATACTGTTTAATAAGACAAAGTGGACATTGTTACATGTCCACAGGTTTTCTTTATAGACTCACCAACTTTGAGCTGAATTGTGGTTTCCATGTCTTTCATTGGCAGTTTGCATGTGTAGGTAACAGCATCCTTGATAGTAATTCGACTGAGCTTTAAGGAGATGTTGCCGTTCTTCAGTTCTTCTTTAAACATTGACGTCCTTCCATTGTAACCATTAAACACATGTGGCTCATTGTCACGGTACACCAACAGCCGCTTTGTCCCTTTCAGGTCAGTTCTTGTCCACTCCACTACCATGTCTTCAGCACTGATGCCTGGTTCCAGGGAACATGGCAGAATTACGTCATCTTTCATTGGCATCAACTGGGCCAGGTGGACCAACAACCTGAATCCCAGACGACCCTGGAGACAAACACATGTCAGACAGAAGATAAAATTAGATGATGTATTAACCAGTGTTACAACCAGAGGATCTCTCTGTTCTGTGCACTTTAATGTTATTGTTTAGGATGGATCAGCTGTAAAATATCGCTCCAAAAAATGAAGGGAACACTTAAATCACACATCGGGTCTCGATGAAGGCAATGTATTAAAGATCAAAATCTTTACAGTACATTGTCTAATTTGTTGAAAACAAAATGACGTAACAAAGGTCAACGGAATCCAAAATCACCAACCAAGGGCTGGATTCAAACACACCGAAAATCCAAGTAATCAATTGAAATCACAGACTGTTCCAACTCGTGTGAATTTCATCACCGCAACTCAATGTGATTCAGCATTATGTATGGCCCCCATGTGCCTGTATGTACTCCCGACAACGTCTGGGCATGCTCCTGATGAGATGGTGGATGGTGTCCTGGGGGATGTGAAGCTGCAGGAAACCTACACTGTGTGCACAATCGTATTTCTCAAGATTTATTTTATTGTTGCACAAACACTATGCTTTCAGTCAATCCAAAATATCCTTGAACCTCAAAACTAAATATTTAACAAAGGAAAAGTGAATTTTGATCTTTCTCAGGGGAATATATAAGTGTGCACAATTATTAGGCAACAATTAGTGTGCAGAATTATGAGACAACTAAATTACAAAAATAATTTCTCCCAACTCACTTGTTTATTCTCAATTTTTAAAGTGTAACAAATAAGTAACACAAAACTTATGAATTAACACAAAATGCAATTAATTAAAATGTGTGTCTTTTCAAAAATATCGTGTGACCAATATAGCCACTGTTTGCAATAACTGCCATGAGCCTTCCATCCATGGAGTCTGTCAATTTCTTGGTCTGTTCACAATCAACTTTCGCTGAAGCAGAAACCACAGCCTCCCAAATGCTGTTCAAAGAGGTGTATTGTCTTCCCTGACTGTAAATCCCACGTTTGAGAAAGGCCCACAAATTCTCAATAGGAAGTCAGGTAAGGAAGGGGGCCAGGTCATTATTCGGGCATCTTGGAGGCCTTTGCTTGCTAGGCAACAGTGGAGTACTTGGATGCATGTGACGGAGCATTTTCCTGCATAAAGATCATGGCCTTCCTGAATGCTGAGGACTTCTTCCTGTCCCACTACTTGAAGAAAGTATCTTCCAGAAAAAGGCAGTAGGTTTGGGAGTTGAGTTTCAGTCCATCTTACCATTACCCATTTAAGTCCATCTTCATTTCCTTACCATTACCCATATAACTCCATCTTCATTTCCTTACCATTACCCATATAACTCCATCTTCATTTCCTTACCATTACCCATATAACTCCATCTTCATTTCCTTACCATTACCCATATAACTCCATCTTCATTTCCGTTGTCTGACCACAAGATAATTAATTTCTCATTTTCTTCCAGCGTACCACACAACACTCATAAGCGCATAATCTCCTTCTGTAACATCAAACCTGTTGACCCTCTCCAACTATCAGATGCCATCTGCTCTGCTTTCCCGATTGATTCTACCCTCAAATCACCTGAAGAACAAGCTAACCATCTCAACACTGCTATGTCTGTCTCCCTCAACACTCTGGCACCACTAAAAACTAGACATGTTCCTTTCACCTCCTCATCCCCCTGGATAACATCGGGGCTCCATACCACAAAGCAAGCTAGGTCCTCCTACATCTCAATCATATTTAACAGCTCCAATATGAACTCCCGGACCCTCTTCTCTACTGTCAGCAAACTACTTCAGCCCTGCAATGACTCACATTCTAGTCCCTCCACTAAATTTGCCAACTCTTTTTTGCAGTTTTTTAAAGATAAAATAACAACAATAAACTCCTCACTATCTAATAAATCTACCACAGCCCCCCCAACTGTTAACCTCCATATTTGTCTACCTGCTGCCCAGGACTCTCACCTCTCCTCATTCAGTCCGGTTGATTCCCCTTACATCACAAAACTCATAATGACATCCAAAAATACTACCTGCTCTCTTGATCCTCTTCCCACAGTCCTGCTTAAAGCCTCTTTTGCCTTGTTTCCACTGGTGCCAAACACTGGTGTTTTACCCTAAAGTCCAGATTTATTTCTGTTTCCACTGACACGGGCCAGCGCCAGTTGGCCACTAGGCCATGGTCGAGTAGCCCGGCTCTCACTTGGTACCAAGCCCAGGACTTTAGGACTTAGAGCGGGGTTTTAGGACTAAGAGCGGGGTTTTAGGACTTAGGGCGGGGTTTGTGAATTGACGCGTTACGTGCTACAAAAACACGGCATGATGTTCTATTCGAATGGCCAAGGGTATCATTTGCTGAGTCTTTAGGCTTTTCGTAATGGTTTTCATCCAATCTAACAAACAGATCCCTGATAAAATAAAGAAAATAAAGCAACAGTACAGGAAGCAAAGACTCAGAACGGAAAGAGTTGGAACGACCGAACTTGGTATGATGCCATTGACTCAATATAAAAACGGAGCGCTGAGACCGATATGTACCCTACAGAACCTATGACAACATAACATTTCCTCAGAATTCTCCCAAATCCTTGGATTAAAGGTTGACAGTTTTAACAAAATACTTATTAAACTGGTTTAGTTGCAGTGTCACGAGTGTAGTTGGAGAAGGAGCCGGTCGCAAGAGTTTGAGGAAGAAATTAGCTTTATTACTCAAGTTCACGCCGTATTGTACACAAAATGAGCATGGCATATTGTTTATTTTACTACGGGACAATAATGCCTTTTATTTTTCGTAACTGGAAAACCAAATCGTGTTGATAGTTTACTCCTCCCCACCTGAGCCCCTCCTTAAGTCTTTGGTACCAAATGTATAGTGGAAACAGGAAAGTCTGGAGCCAAAATTTGCATAAATCACTGGTGTAGCCCTGGTACCGGGGTAAAGCACCAGTGGAAATGCGGGATTAATCTGTTTTCATTCATCTTGGATGTCTCATAGGTATAACACATTTAGGGACACTCACAGACATATCGTTTGATCAGCTATGCTTTTCTACTTAAAGGGGGAAAAAATACATGTATACTTCATAGCAGGGACGTTACTTGAAAACCATGGATGGGGGGTCTAAGCCTCGTTTTGGGGGGGTCTGGGCATACTCCCAAAAACATATTTTCATCATGTATTTTTAAAGTAACAATGGGTGTAAAATCTGTCAAAATAATAGGGTTATTTTTGGTCAAGGTTGCCTAAAAGAATTCTTGTCTCATAGTTTGTTAGAATTTAAGTCATACTAGATCAGTGTCTATTTAAATAAAGACATTAAAGTCCACTGTCTTCATCCATTTAACACCAACAAGTCGCAAAACCGGCTGTAGTTTATAGTAAATGAACACCTACATACAGTATATTCTGTTTCTAAGCGAGATTTCTCTGAATCATTCTGAATCATTTCAAAAACAGATTTAGTCATTAGCCCATTATTCTCTGACTAAAGTCATTAAAAAATGTATCATAATTAAAAAGAGAAACATTTAGCAACCGGATCGCCCTTCCTCTGAACAGAATACGTTGCAATATGTTAAATTCAAACCCAAACAAACATAAATCTGTGAAACACACAGTTTTGCAACTGTGTTCCTGATAATTATTAGTGACATATGTTGATGTGTATGCTTGTTATGTTTAGATAACAAAATATCTGTTTATCTGTACACAGGAAGTCACCATTCAAAGTGTGACAGTAATTAGCCAATGGGCTTACAGTACAGTAACGTATATTGCAGGTTAGGGTGATATAAATGTGAGGACAACTGGAAGTTTCTTTTTGATTGAGTGAGTTGAGATTGAGTTGGTAAGACATTGTGTATGAAGACCGGGTCTGTAACCTCATGAACAAGACTATCTATATTGTAATAATTAATAAATGCATGTGGGCTGAGTCCAGAGTCTATTTAAACTTAGACCAGGTCAGAAGCATGACCAGATGGACAAGGAAAGGGACAAAACGGGGGAGTGGTGGGTGGACAAGACTATGTAATAATCTAATCTAATCTATATATCTATATCTATATTGTAATAATTAATAAATACATGTGGACAGAGTCCAAAGTCTATTTATATAATAAGACTATCTAATGCTGCAATAAATTACTGAATTACTCGCTCTCTTGATGACCGGGTACACGATCATTATTTCAACTACTATACGAAACGGCTGATATAACAAACATTAGTCAGCATGTCATTAATGGGAAATTAATATTTGCAGTAGTTGGTTAGTGTTGTCCCTAAACAATACAACCCCCTATTATCGGCCACCGTCTCCAATTATTGGCCACCTTACTATTTTGTTGAATTATACTAACTGCTTTTTATTTGTAGTACAAATGACAGATCTTAGTCTTCTCCTAAGTGTCTACTAGACAATTGTAGCTAGCTTTATTACCTTCCAGTAAAGAAAAAAAAAGACTGATCACTTTGATATTACCTGACATCTGGTCTTTCGCGCAAGTCGAATTTCACGAACTGCAACTTTAGCATTTTTAAGATCTCTTTTTTTTTTTAACTCCATACATTTCTATAAAAAACTGTGGTGGGCTAGCTGAGGTTATATTGATTAGCAAAATGTACTGTAGCTTTCCAGTGCATTTACATTTTAAACTTGGGGATTTAGTTCTCCGACCACTAGAGACATTAGCTACTACTTACAGAACACAACTCGCTTCGTTCAAAGCATCAAACTCAACCGAACATGCTGCCAAATGAACATGATTCCATACTATTTCTATACAATTTGTGAAAAGTATAGATGTGATGGAAAGGTTGACGGCAAAATAAATAATGGAGAAAAAATATTGACTGATATATTGATTTATTTAGGGGGGGCTAATTAATATTTTAGGGTGCTTAAGACCCCCTAAAGTAGGTCTAACGATGTCCCTGCTTCATAGAAAATATATATTTGATTTTCATGACATTAACATGTTTTCTCCAAGTGCAAAGAACTGGGAATCCTGTAGCAATTATGCACTGTGGATCAGTTGCACTGTATTGTGGATCAGTTGTGGTTTACTGTCCCATGTAATTTAACATTGTTTTGGTTTTTCCACCTTTCCTGTTTCACAGATTGTAGCTGCATAGACTGGAACTCGCGAATCGCTGCTTGCAGCTATATTTTGTCTGTTGTATTTGGAGTAGATGTTTTTGGAATCAAGTACAGAACTTTCTCACAAAGAAAACAGCATATCTGGTGTAACTGAATGGGTTTGATGAAATGATTTATTAAACAAATGATAATATGAACGACGATGTGAAATACTTGATTCAATTTTAATAATATTAGGGAAATACCACATTCATACATCTAAATAGTCAGACTCAAAACCATTTTGTCCCTTAATTTCATGAATAAGTTTAACAAGAGTTGGTACCTATGTAAAATGGAGAAAAAAATTAAGAAAAACTAGCCAAGCCTAGTTCAGCCGGTCCGCGAGTAGAAGTGACTGTGTTGAACAAGGGAGGGGGTTTGAAGAACAACCATTTATGGGCCAAAACCAGCTTTGTAGTGAGAAGCGGAAATAAGTCTGTTCCGGTGCTAATCCGAAAACTAGTGTATGGGACGCCATTTGCGTATTAAAAATGTACATTTTACGCATTAAATGAGATACTGATTACTGTAGATGTCTAGCTAATAGCTATACAGTAGCCTAGATAATGAAAACAATGACCTTAACCTAGTTATTTTCATAAAGATTGGTTTCGGGTAACTATTTTCACACGTTGTTAAAACAGTTGAACTTGAAAACAGACAGAAGAGGAACAGAAATTAAAATACACATTTTCTGTATACAACTCTAAGAACATCGGTGGTGGGAAAAATATCTGTACTACTTCCACGTTTGTCAATCAAAATGTATTTTCTCATTCGTTAATTATTTTTTTTCTATCAAGCGGATAAATTGGGAGGGATAATTTTGTTTCGTTGCCCTCCCTCTAATCTGCTCTTCCTGGGTGAGAGATCAGCGTGTTTCAAGACCCAAAAAGTCCTAACACTTGAAAGGATTTATATCAGACATGTCGTTGCTGTTCGTCCATCGCAACATTTTGGCTTACTACATGCAGCTACTGAAGTATGTAGCCAGTGAAGTTTGTTTATCCTCAACTAATCTTAAAGTGTTTTGTCCCTGGCCGTATTCAATACTCGGTCTCCTGTGTGATAAACTGCGTCTCTGACAAATACGCTATTTAAAATTGGTCAGTTAGAGACATTCGCTCTTATCTGGCAAAAATGTAGCACCCCACAAGGTCTAGTGTTTTTTTTTAGTTTCCTCAGTAACATACGATTGTCACGCCATAGTTGATGCAGCTGTCAGAACACCAGTGAGATATAAAATGAAAGTGAAAGTACAGACTCAGTGACAACACCCTTAGCAATTGAAAAAGGGAGACAAAAAATCATGGTCACCAAAACAATCCAGGTTGTGTGGTCCCTGTAGGACAGATGAGGTAGAGACAGAGATGCACTTTCTCTTGAAATGTGACAAATACACCACCAAAAGAGAAATATTTTGAACATTTCTAAAAACTAAACTCTTAATTGTATTTATTTTCAACATGATTTTAATAATACTTGTATGAATCTCTTATTACATTGTAAAATTATTTGGTAACATTGTTCATAATTGTAACTTTCATGCCAACAAAGCCCACTGAATTGACTATAGACGCAGATTAATACCGTACATGACTGTTACTTCGCCCCTTCCATTGTTGTGTCGCCTACGCAGCAAACCAAAAACCGAAAGCATGCACATTTAAACGAGCATGTGAACTTGCCCAGTTTCTAAATAAAATGACGAAGAAATGTGTCCTACCTGTTTGTATAAACGAAACAAAGACGTACACAATCCCCAAATACCAACGCGCAGAGGCCCGGTAGGACTTCATTTCACTGACAAAACAATTGCTCTAAAAACTGTTTGCAACTGAAAAACTATCGACCGCGTCTGATCACGGAAATGAAGAGGGGAAGCCAGCGAGTCTTAGCTAGCTGCACAAATGATGATATCACTCTATAATGGTAGTGAGTAAGCCTTCGAAATAATAGACCGGATTTTAAAACCTTTTAATGGGTACATTATCGCAAAGGAAATAACATTTTAGTAGTTGTCCGGTTTTGTTGATCTCATAAGCACATGGAATAATGAATAATAGAAAACACATTTTTTAAACAAAATCTTGACTTTAAAAAAATAACACTGGTATTTAAACAGTTCTAATCAATAGTAAAAAATCATTGATGTGCTCCAGTAAAAATGTTTTGGGGAATACGGTCTTTAGAACCAATATTGAATGATATTTCTTTGGGATTAAGGCAGCACTTTATACTGTACTCACTCCATCGGTCTGTAAGAAATACACTGTAAACGTCATTGTGGCCTTTGGAATGGGTGTAGGAAAGCGGTGCTGTGTATTTGTACCGCACAAATAACACAATATACAGAGTATTCCCAACCCTGTTTACCTCAGTACATACATATTTTTGGAGCCTTTTTGTATCACATTGTGGCCAAAGGAAGGGTGAAGTAAATATTGCTTAAATACTGAAAATAAATGATTAAAATAAAATGAAAAGTATTGAAAAGTATGTATTTATTCAAATGTGATTGCATTGAAAACTGTGCTGCGCTATAATGCAACCAAAAATCTATATTCCCAATATACAGCCTTTCTTTAAAGAGAGACTTGTTTTGAGAGAACACATCCACAACCATGCTGCAAACATCCTGCTGCCAAGATGTAAGGAAGAGTGTTTGAGTTTCACTTTACTTTTGCTTTTAATATGTTGATATGTTTAAAGATTATATACGAAGTAGGGCTCATAGATCCAATGACTCAGGTCAGCTAGTAGAGCCCAGAGTCCAAAATAAATATGGCGAAGCTGCGTTTAGAAGTTATGCTGCACACAACTGGAATATACTAACAAGATCTTAGATGTGCCCCAAACATGTCAATGTTTAAATCCAGATTAAAAACACTTCTCTTTTTATGTGCCTATGACTGAGGGCTTAAACTTAACCACACTATTAGCCTCACAGATTTTATATTTACACAGCTTCCTCATGGAATCAACTAAGGAATCCACCAGTTTAGTGTACATGTAATGTCTTGGCTTTAGGTTCTTCTCCACTAGGGTAACTCATTGCCATCACATGATCGTGTTGTTATACTATACCAACAACAATAACATAGCCTTGATATTATTCATGCAATTCTCATGACCATGAGCAAGGTACGCATACCGATCCCCCCCACAAGGAACAAGAGTCAATCAATCAATCAATCAAATTTATTTTATAAAGCCTTTTTACATCAAAAGTTGTTACAAAGTGCTTTTACAAAACACCCGGCCTTAAACCCCAAGGAGCAAACAACAGTAGTGTTGAATTTCAGTGGCTAGGGGAAACTCCCTAAGAAGGCCGAAATTTAGGAAGAAACCTAGACAGGACCCAGGCTCAGAGGGGTGGCCAGTCCTCTTCAGGCTGTGCCGGGGGAACATATTAAGAGTCAAATTGTAATAATTAATAAATGCATGTGGGATGACTCCAGAGTCTATTTAAACTTAGACCAGGTCAGAAGCATGACCAGATGGACAAGGACAGGGACAACACGAGGGAGTGGTGGGTGGATGTGCACCAGCATTCTAGAACGAGCTCAACAACCGACTGAGTGAGTAACCTGATGGTTATATAGACAGACTTACAATCTGACATGTGATAGGAGCGATCTTGGATCAGCTAATTACCACTCTGGTTTCCTGGCTGAACTGGCTAAGGTAGTAAACATTGGAAGAGTAAGATCTCCACCTAGCGTTTATATACTGTAAATATAGTGCTTCAATATATAAATCAAGCAGACATGGTGAAGACATTTAATTGCTATTTGACCAAACATTAGAATGGGGAAGACACATGGTCTAAGTGACTTTGGTATGATTGGACTGAGAGAGAATAGTCTGATAAAAACATACAAATGTTAATGAGAGGCCAGAGGTGAATAGCTAGACTAGTTAAAGCCAAGGCTGTAGCCATGGAGTCAACATTGGGGGGACCAATTCAGCCAGGGGTCTGCCCCCCCCCTCTCTGATATCACCATGTTGCTGATGTTCCTACAGCATCAAAATGAATGTCACTCCAGAACCATCATTGCAGCTGATCTGTCGTTAGTTGGTTACCCCAGTCCAAAGACAGAATATTCCCCTGCCCTCCACCCATAGACAAAAACCTTACCTCAGAGACACCTGTGCCTAAAACTAACCTTTGTGGGACCTATGGCCTAAACCTAACCTCAGTGGTACCTGGGCCTAAACCTATTCTCAGTGGGGCCTGTGCCTAAGCATAACCTCAGTGGTACCTGTGCCTAAACCTAACCTCAGTTGTGCCAAAATTAATTATGATGTTGTTGGAACAACACCAACATGGCGATATCAGATCGGTCAATATTTGCTCCTTTTCTCACTCACCCTGACGGGATCCTCATGCTCTCTCTCCCTCTCTTTCTATACTCTGAACGAACCAGAAAGAACATGAAATAAATACTATCAGTAAAAAAGCTCTGTTTCTTGCCATGATGTTCAGGAATGGATTACTAACTGAATGGCAATTATTATATCAATAAACATTGACTCACCTCTTGTGCTGCTGCATACATCTATCATCTGACTTGTACTGCTTTTCTCACTGCTCTCAGCTTACTTTTCTTTTCTGAGGCTGCCCAAAAAACTGATGAATGTCACTGCCACCCTTCCTCGTGCTCATGATGACACTCACTGTGAATGAAAGCTGACTAATAAACCTGCTTGCCCTTTAATCAAACAAACAATAATAATGCCATTTATCATAAGCAAATACAACTATAAAGGTACACTATACGAATGTGCAATCAATGAAAACGACTACTGTCTTCATAAATAACACATGCAGCGCAACATAAATTATTGTCTCTTTACTCAGAGTTCACCTGGGCTTTCTGACATATCTAACAAAATAAAGACATTAACCCAAGACATTAATGTTAGTTGAATAAGCACATGAGGACCATTGTTGGTCGCTGGGTGAATGTGTGGCTAATTAGCTTTCCAGGTGACTTAGCAATGATAGACAACGTTAGTGATGGTTGATTGATTAGCACTATGGTTTACCCTCCCTGCAATACTGACACTATTTAGCAAACTATTATTTATTTGCATAAGTACAGTTCCAGCGCAAAATGACGTGTTATTGTTATCACAATCGACAGGACGATAGCCTACAAAACACTCATATTACATTCTAGTTTTTCACTTTTTAATACAGCTTATACAGTGGATATAAAAAGTCTACACACCCCTGTTCAAATGCCAGGTTCTTGTGATGTAAAAGAATGAGACAAAGATAAATCATGTCTGAACATTTTCCACCTTTAATGTGACCTATAACGTGAACACTTCAATTGAAAAACAAATATAGATCTTTGTGGAGGAAAAATAAAAAACTCACAATAAGCTGGTTGCATAAGTGGGCACAACCTAAAACGAATTCTTTGTTGAAGCACCTTTTGATTTTATTACAGCACTCAGTCTTTTTGGGTAGGAATCTATTAGCATGGCACATCTTGACGTGGCAATATTTGCCACTCTTTGCAAAAGCGCTCCAAATCTGTCAGACTGCGAGGACATCTCCTGTGCACAGCCCTCTTCAGATCACCCCACAGATGTTCAATTGGATTCAGGTCTGGGCTCTGGCTGGGCCATTCCAAAACGTTAATCTTCTTCTGGTGAAGCCATGCTTTTGTGGATTTGGATGTGTGCTTTGGGTCGTTGTCGTGCTGAAAGGTAAACTTCCTCTTCATCTTCAGCTTTCTAACGGACACTTGAAGGTTTTGTGCCAAAATTGTTTGGTATTTGGAACTGTTCATAATTCCCTCCACCCTGACTAAGGCCCCGGTTCCAGCTGAAGAAAAATAGCCCCAAAGCATGATTGCATGGTGCAGTGTTGTTTTTGCGCCAAGCATACCTTTTGGAACTATGGCCAAAAAGTTCAACCTTGGTTTCATCAGACCAT
Source organism: Esox masquinongy (assembly GCA_016801175.1). Lineage (NCBI taxonomy): Eukaryota > Metazoa > Chordata > Actinopteri > Esociformes > Esocidae > Esox > Esox masquinongy. The sequence continues at coordinate 11,820 of JACXGI010017119.1, forward strand.
AACACATTTTCCCACGTGCTTTTGGGGGACTTGATGTTTGTTTTTGCAAACTTCAGCCGGGCTTGGATGTTTTTCTTTGTAAAAAAAAGGCTGTCTTCCCACCCTACCCCAAAGCCCATTCATATGAAGAATACGGGAGATTGTTGTCACATTTAGCACACAGCCATTACTTGCCAGAAATTCCTGCAGTTCCTTTAATGTTGCTGTAGGCCTCTTGGAAGCTTCCCTTACCAGTTTTCTTCTTGTCTTTCATCAATTTTGGAGGGAAGTCCAGTTCTTGGTAATGTCTCTGTTGTGCCATATTTTCTCCACCTGATGATGACTGTCTTCACTGTGTTCCATGCTATATCTAATGTTTTGGAAATTATTCTGTACCCTTCTCCTGACTGATATCTTTCAACAATGAGATCCCTCTGATGCTTTGGAAGCTCTCTGCGGACCATGGCTTTTGCTCCGAGATGCAACTAAGAACATGTCAGGAAAATCCTACTAGAACAGCTGAACTTTATTTGTGATTAATCACTTGAAATGATGGCAGGTGTTGTAATGCAACCAGGTTATTGTAAGGTTTTTATTTTTTATTTTTCCCCCTTGAAGATTTCCGTTTGTTTTTCAATTGAATTGTTCACATTATAGGTCACACAAAAAGTGGAAAAGGTTCTGACATGATTTATCTTTGTGCCGGTTTTACGAAAAATTCAGTGACCATGCGAATTCAGTGTGCCTGTTGAAAGTGCGCATGCGCTGCTATCTAAAATTCCTTTCTGTCCTCGAGAGTGTGTGATATCTCGTGCATTTGTGGCTTTTCGCTCCCGACACTGACTTCCTTCCAAAAAGGGTTTCAGAAAGCATCTGGTTATTTAAACTTGTTTGCTCTGTAATATAAGCTTGTGGTATTTGCAATCCATGGATTACCTTTTTTACAACAGCCACTAAAAGAAAATATATTCTGTTGGTTAACATATGTGTAAGTAGTATTGTTTCAATGACAAATGCTAGCATTAGCTAGCACAGCCAGTCAAAACAAGTCATCATTTTGGACTGTGAACATTAATTGTTTTATGCAGTATGCTTAGCATGTACGCCTCGAGGTGAAATACCAGTTTTTATACTTCTGTGCCGCAAATATGGATAAAGTTAAATGTGTGTGTGTGTGTATATATATATATATATATATATATATATTATACATTTCAGAATAAAAGATATGGAATAACGTCTTTAAGCCTGTAATCCAGTTTAGACTAAATCTTCATCAGCTCCCATTGAAAATACACTGAGTGACTGCAATAAATTAATATAGATCTATCTTCAAAAATAAAGTGGTCACTATTGCAGTCGGTCACATTGTAAATGCCCCCCATTGTAAATCAACCTGGATTGTCCAAAAAATATCTCTCACCAACATTGAATATGTTTTTTATTCAGGAGTATATTTTTATTCATTAAAGAGTGGGACACCATTTCCGCCAGTCAATCATTGTCCCCGTCAATCAAAATACATAGTACCTACATTTTCCCAAACTTCCACAGCTATTGATTCTCTACTTTATCAATAGAGTCAAAGGGTTTAGCCCAATCTGGACTATATTTTCATTCATTAAAGAGGGGGACACCATTTCCGCCAGGAACCGGCGAAATATGTGTCCCTTTGTCAATCAAATTACATAAGACCTACATTTTCCCAAACACCCACAGCTATTGATTCTCCACTTTACCAACACATTCAATGGGTTTAATTCAATCTGGACCATATTTTCATTCATTAAAGAGGGGGTCACCATTTCCGCCAGGCACTGGCAAGATCTGTGTCCCTTTGTTAATAAAAAAATATATAGTACCTACATTTTCTTAAACTCCCACAGCTATTGATTCTCTATTTTACCAACACATTCAATGGGTTTATTTCAATCTGGAGTATATTTTCATTCATTAAAAGGGGGTCACCATTTCCGCCAGGCGCCGGCGAAATCTTTGCCCCAGTGTCAATCAAATTACATAGTACCTACATTTTCCAATGTCATAGAGTTAATGAGCCTCTCCCTCACCATCATATGTAATAAGTTTAATTAAATGTGGATGATATCTTCAAATTTCAATCAATCATTTTACAAAGCCCTTTTTACATGAGCAGTTGTCACAAAGTGCTTTTGCAAAAACACCTGGCCTTAAACCCCAAGAAGCAAACAAACAACAGTAGTGTTGAATTTCAGTAGCTATAAATAGTCCCTAAGAAGGCCGAAATTTAGGAAGAAACCTAGAGAGGAACCAGGGTCAGAGGGGTGACCAGTCTTTTTCTGGCTGTGCCGGGTGAACATATTAAGAGTCCAAATTGTAATAATTAATAAATGCATGTAGGGTGAGTCCAGAGTCTACTTAAACCTAGTCCAGGTCGGAAGCATGACCAGATGGACAAGGACAGGGACAACTGGGGGGTCTTGAATGAAATATGCTCCTGAATAAAAAAAACTATTCAATCTTGATGAGATATATTTTGGACAATCCTGGTGGATTGATGATGGGGGAGTCCTCCAGTGAATATTTATTGTTCATTTAACATTATTCAGCTACCCATAAGCAAGATAAATATATAAGTCAGTTTCCAAAAATGCTGGGGGACCTACACAATATTAGGCAGGTGGTCATAATGTTATGGCTGATCTGTGTATATAATGAATCTCTAAGGAGAAATGTTGCAACACTGCGCTACATTGCAGGCACAATTTCAAATATTAGTTAATGAATCCACTTGATTTCAGTTAGGGTAACGCCTCATTCCCTACCCGGAGGAGGCACTCCATCAGTTTCCTGCTGAGAACCATGGCCTCAGATTTTGAGGTGCTAATCCTCATCCCAACCGCTTCGCACTCGGCTGCAAACCGGTCCAGTGAGTGCTGAAGGTCACAAGCCGATGATGCCATCAGGACCACATCATCCGCAAAAAGCAGCGATGAGATCCCCAGCCCACCGAACTGCAACCCCTCCCCACCCCGACTACGCCTCAATATCCTGTCCATGAAAGTTACAAACAGGATTGGTGACAAAGCGCAGCCCTGGCGGAGGCCAGACCCCACCTGGAACAAGTCTGACTTACTACCGAGAACCC
>JACXGI010017120.1:0-14967 GCA_016801175.1 Esox masquinongy
TTCTGTCTCTCTCTCTATTCTGTCTCTCTCTCTATTCTCCCTCTCTCTCTATTCTGTCTCTCTCTCTATTCTGTCTCTCTCTCTATTCTGTCTCTCTCTCCATTCTCCCTCTCTCTAATCTCCCTCTCCCTCTTCATTCTCCCTCTCTCTAATCTCCCTCTCTCTCTTCATTCTCCCTTTCTCTATTCTCCCTCTCTTTATTATCCCTCTCTCTCTCCTTTCTCCCTCTCTTTCTCCATTCTCCCTTTCCTTCTCTATTCTAACTTTCTCTATTCTCCCTTTCTCTCCATTCTTCCTCTCTCTCAATTCTTCCTCTCTATTTTCCCTCTCTCTCTATTTTCCCTCTCTCTCTCTCTATTCTCCCTCTCTCTCTATTTTCCCTCTCTTTATTTTCCGTGTCTCTCTATTCTCCGTCTCACCATTCTTCCTCTCTCTCCATTCTCCCTCTCTCTCCCCATTCCCCCTCTCACCCCATTCTGCCTCTCTCCCTCATTCTCCCTCTATCTCCTAATACTCCCTCTCTCTCCATTCACCCTCTCTCTCTGTCACTCTCCATTCTCCTCATATTTGCCAAGGCCGATCAGTAGAACAATGTGGTGTTGACCACGGACATGATGAAATGTGGTCAAACCTGATCTATAGTCGGTGAAACCGTTTTCAAATGCTAAATTAAACCAACTGCATGGAGCTGGGAGGGAGGATGAGCAGGGGTGAGCAGCAGATAGGCGATATCTACACTGCGGACCTTAGCAATGCATGTGGCCTGACAAGACAGTGACTGCTCAGATCAGTTCAGTGGAGGCTGGTGAAGAGACAATGACCCCCACTGTAAAAATGGAAAGACTCAGAACACCATGATTGTGTAATAAACCCATGAAGACTGTGCACCTACTAAGGGGGAAATAACACTTCTTCATGTTATAAATCATATATTTAATATAAATCATGTATCATATATTTAATATAAATCATATATCATATATTTCATATAAATCATATATAATATATTTCATATAAATCATATTTCATATATTTCATAAAAATCATATATCATATATTTTGACAAGGCAAATATGATTTTTTATATTCTCAATCCGACAAGGTGGTCTTTCTCTAAAATGTCAATAACAGCATTTCCAAAAAGTCTGACTTTGTAACCTAATACATAAGATAAGAAATCTGAATTCTGTTGACTGAGCAGTGCAGGTTTCTGACAGCAACTTCTGAACATTTGACATTTTCTTGTCGTAGTTTTCCAAGTGTTTTTTGGCAGGTAGCGAAAAGAAAAATCACCATGACACAACTCAATTAAACACAAAAGGGTTTTAAAATAAAAACATTAGTATACACTGAGAGGTAAATGGACATGTCAATAGAGCCACCTTCTTTCAGTGAAAAGTTTTTTTTATTTGGTTTTGTTGTTTTTGTATCCCATACCGGCAATAGATTGACTTGCTATTAATGATTAAGTCACGGGCTGGATTCAATTTATAACAACGTTTTACAGGATGTCTTAAAATAGGCTCGAGGCTTCTTCATGCAGTGGGCTTTGGGGACGCACATTTTATGACTTAAAACTAATGTTTTTCTCCGACTATTCATTTACACACAAATATTTGCCATTCTGGAGTTCTAAAAAAACTCTAATAACATTTGGATAGATTATGATAGACACATGAGGTTCAGATATTTGGTTTTGGAATTATCTACATATTTATTAAATACCCATTTGCCAAAAGAGATGTTTTTTTAACATGGAGGGGTTTGCCCCAAGAACAGGCTGCTACAGTGTTGCCAATTTAAAAACCTTGTTAATAGACTTAGTGAGTTTCAGCCCCTCTAAGAACTTTCATAGGAAAAACAGTATCAGCCAATTGTGCGTCATAGAGTGACTTTCCCTCTATAGTCATCACAGGCTATGTCGAGCGTTTTAAAGGGACTGCGGCAAAACTGAAATTCAAAGCAAAGCATGTCTTCTCTTTTCACGATAAATTATTATTTGATGATCAGGATGGCTGACAAAGTAATACAGATCTTTTATATTATTGTCATTAATAGGCTTGAACAAGTCTCCCGCACACTGTCCACCTGATGAAGGTCATCGGACCAGAATGTTGTTCTTAATAAAGCCTTTTTTTGATATTGCAATTGATGTGGACAGTGTGCGGGAGTCTTGTTCAACTTTATTCGACCTTTGGTCTTCTCCGACGCACCGGTCAATTTGTAGGTGTGCAAAAGCTTTGTACTTTCATGTAATTAATAGTCTGACATTACCTCAAGCTACAGGATGTCTCATCATGCATTTCAACATCCTCTGCCTCTTTCGTTTATTTCCGGCTCCCAGAGGACGAGGGTGCCATGCAACATATTGATGATGAAGACAGAGTTTAAAATAAATATATTGACAGAAAACACTGCTGTTGAGCAAAATTATTGTTCTCATCAGACCAGAAATATCAACAGGCTAAACTATCCTGTGTGAAAGCAGAGTTCTAATTGCACCACTGCTTGTATTTCCGCTGTTCTCAGATGCTAATATTAAGCCCCTCCCCCATGTTCAACTGCACTGGCCTAACTAACAGGATTAGAAATAGACTTCCAGGAAAAATCACATCCTCCTTTCTGTGTTTGGCCCCGCCCCCTGGCCCTGCCCAGCTGATAATGTCCCATTACATATCTAGGCTCATTTCAGACATTTACAGTAGAAGAGAGCATTAAAGTGTGAATTAACTAATAGGTCAGAGGAGAATCACTTAAGGAGAAAACAGTAAATAGTTTGAGGCAAAGAACAGCATAAGTGGCGAAATGCAGACCCGCACTCAAAGGGTTGTATTATGACAACATTTTTCAAATAACTCTTCTTACAATTCAAGTTAACCAGATATACATATGACATGACCATGAAAACTGTCTAACCAATGTTAGTCCTTTGAGTTAAGCCTCAAACTCCAGCTGAGGCTTACTTTCAACCAAATATAATGCCTTTATCTTTATAAATCAAAAGTTAAACATACAAATACTCCAGAGGTTGTTATCAAATTCTGCAATAAACACCATATGAGTGTTTAGAAGGTTTTGCTAGAGAAAATGTCATCAATAGAGAAAGTATTTAGTGTTACAATAAACAGCGATGAAGACACCAAAATAATGTTTTCAATATTTTCCAGTAGCGCTCACAGGTTCTACGGAACACTTGATTACATATTGTTATAACACACCAAGTAATGTTTCAAAACATCACAGGATGATGTGATTCAATACTCCACTTAAGGTATGGTTTCCTCTCATTTGAATTGCTGACAGCTCAGTTGTCTTTGGTTTTGCGTTTCAAAGCACTTTGTTTCAACAGTGACCCCCCCCTTCCCTCTCTCTCCTCTCTCTACCTCTATCTCCCCATCTCCCTATCTCCGCCTCTCTGTCTCTTTCTCCCCATTTTGCCCTCCCTTTGCCTTTCTCTCTCTGTGTCTTACCTTTCTACGCACCTGTTGCTCTTTGGCTGAGTGGATCTTGACATGTTTGCGTAGAGAGCTTGGGTCCGTGTAGCGTTTGGTGCAGCCAGGAATCTGACATGCATATGGTTTCTATGGAACATGACAAACATCTGATAAATGATATACACATGAAATATAACTCATCACTGTATGATTCAAAGAAAAACTTTATTCCATAATGTCAAGGCAGTGAGGCAATGGATTATATTACAATAGAATGACAGAAAATCAAGAAAAAAAATACACAGATACACAAAACAGGAATGAAATAAGAAAGCTAATTTTGCCTCCTACCTTTCAGCTGAGAATACATAAGGAAGGAATGAAAGAAGGAAAAGAGGAAATACAAAGAGTTCAGTTTTACTGAAAGTGGAGGTGACCCATACCCCACATTTAAGTTAGCGTCTTGAAGTAGCCTACAACAGGACACCACATTTAAATAAGCATTTTGAAGTAGCCTATGACAGGACACCAGCTTTTAATTAGTATCTTGAAGTAGCTTACTACAAAACACCACATTTAAATTTGCATTTTGAACTAGTGTATGCCAGGACACCACAGTTTAATTAGCATTTTGATGTAGCCTACAACAGCATATCACATTTAAATGAGCATTTTGAAGTAGCCTACGACTGTATACCACATTTAAATGAGCATTTTGAAGTAGCCTATGACGGGAGACCACATTAAAATTAGCATTTTGTTGTAGCCTATGACAGGACAAAACATTTAAATTAGGATTTTAAAATCGCCTACGACAGGACACTACATTTAAAGGAGCATTTGGGTAATCCGTGGAAGATGGATAACATTAAGATGTCATATGATTTTTTAAAGATATATTTAAAGTGCAGAATACCCCAAAGTGAGAGGGCATTAAACGTGATCACCACGGAAACAATGTCGTAAGAAGGACTGCACCCGCTGTCGTCATCATTCCTCATTGTTCCACTGCGTTCCACAGCGTTACTGGCAAGAAATCGGCATGCAGCCCCGCAATGGAGACATTTCCTCCTTATGTCTATGTTTCTGCTTCTCTCTGTACACTGGAATATAAGGTGGCCATTAAAGTGAAAGGCGATACACCTCTTTATTAGCTCTCAGCTAGTACCTCACTCTGTTCTGTAAATAACACATTGTTATTCCAAGCGTCTCTCAGCGCCACTCATCTCTGCCCAGTTTGTTATTCCTGCGCAACACCACCCCAACACAGACCCCACGAGTGGAGAGAAGAGCGAGCGAGGGAGGGAGAAAAATACACGACTTCTGTCTAGTGTAAATATCATTACAGTTGAAAATGATTTTTCCCCAAAGTGCGTTTGGCGGGCGGCGAAATTAGACTGTCGGCAGGGAGCTAATGCGTTGCCGTCAGCATCTGGGGCTGGTAATGTAATCGCCAGTGTCAGTACGGGCCTGGTAATGTAATCGCCAGTGTCAGTACGCTACGAGGGCCTGGGTGGCTAGTGAGTGCCATGTAGACTTTGGATAATGCGGTTTCTGCACCATGACTCATTTGCAAGACACTTTAACACTCTACGGCGGCCTTGTTAGCTTAACATTTTTATAAGGAATATTTCATTTTGCGCTCGAGTATGAACAGAATTGTAATAATACTCAGAACACTTAATGTTGGCCTCTCTGAATGTCTGGTGGTGCTGGGCATTGAACAGAGGCCTGGAAGAGGATGGCTCTGGACGCGTGCTGAGACAGGCACGTGTGTGGCGGATCCAGGCTTTACTAGAACATACAGCCACTGATTTCCCATTTGTAGCCAGATACAAGGCAGAGCCCAACTCTCCACGCTAAGCCAACCACCGGTTAATTCACACACCGTGACTCGCGACTAATGGAAGTGATATTGTAACGACATCTGTGTCCTGGAAGCGGCAGGGCCCTCAGGGGAAGCCAGAGAGCGTGGGGACCCTTGAGAATGGCATGTTACTCACAAACTGCGACAACGTCACAAACTGACGACATCACAATGTACGACACCGCCACGAACGACATGGCCACGGATGACACGGTCACGATACGGAAATAGAAGTTGAGGTGTGAAAAGAGGCACTAACACATTCTTGTGTACAATCCCAATCCTCTTCCTGTTGTGTAAGCAGCAGATTTAGAAAGGGAAGGAACATATCTTAAATGACTCCTGCAAAGGTACTTTTCAGAAGGCCAAACACATTCTAACCGAAGTACGATGCTCGGCACTTCTAGAAAACAATCAAATAGTTCAAATATCAATATAAACGGATTCCACTACTTTAAGGCCACCGGCCAGTCAATAGTTAAACTGTCTTCAACCTCTTATCAGGCATGATCAGAGTTGCATAATGCCAAGAACTTTAAATAGATTCCCTGGTTTTTCCTAAATCACAGTTGAAGGATTCCCAGAATCTGGAGGATAAGGAAATCCAACAAGGATTTCTATAAAACCTGGGAATGTACAGAAAGTTCCGTAGGATTCTGCGCCCCTTGAGAGTTCGAGGAGTGAGGAGGAAAGAGGAGAAGAGAACCAGAGTAGGGACTGTGTAGATGTGTTCTGACCGTGTCCAGGTGAGTGCGCTGGTGCTTGGCTCGGTCGCTGGAGTTGCTGAAAGCCTTCTGGCAGCCGGGGTGTTGGCAGAGATAGGGCTTCTCTCCCGTGTGGCTCCTCAGGTGGATCTTTAAATTCTCAAGACGGGAAAAGGCCTTGTTGCAGCCCTCAAACTGTTAGGAGAGTGCAGATGGAAAACACACACAGAAGATAGGAAGGGAAAGAAAGAGAGAGGGAGAGGGTTGGAGAAGAGATAGAGTGAAAGGGAGAAAGAGAGGGAGAGAAAGGGAGAGAGGCAGAGCGAGGGTTAGATCAATATAAGGACGTAGGATACTGTAAACAGTATCAATATAAGGACGTAGGATACTGTAAACAGTATCAATATAAGGACGTAGGATACTGTAAACAGTATCAATATAAGGACGTAGGATACTGTAAACAGTATCAATATAAGGACGTAGGATACTGTAAACAGTATCAATATAAGGACGTAGGATACTGTAAACAGTGGTACAATGAAGCCTCTGTGTTCATGTACCTCTGTGTCCCCTTCTCCCTCAGAGAGGAGCATGCTCCCCTTCTCCCCCCTTCTCCCTCAGAGAGGAGCATGCTCCCCTTCTCCCCCCTTCTCCCTCAGAGAGGAGCATGCTCCCCTTCTCCCCCCTTCTCCCTCAGAGAGGAGCATGCTCCCCTTCTCCCCTAAACCTCTTATCACACACACATCTGGACGGTCCAATCACTCACAGATACCAGCCATGGTCAACATCTCTCATCTTCGCCTGGGCTGCTCAACACTTGGGTTTCCAAACACTGCTGTAAAAAGGAATCCATAAGTAGCTTAACAGGCAACAGATGGCAGCGTTGCCAGGCACCAGCTTCTGGACTATAGCACATAGGTTGTCATGTTAGGATCCGAACACTGTAACTGATGCTTGGAATGTCTCCTTCCTGTGTATCTGACACGCACAGTAGATAGCCGTGTTAGTTGTTGTGATGTTCCACTGAACTGTACTGAGGCAACCTGTTAGTGGTCAAGTCCCAGCTATCCTGCTCAGGGCTGTGAAACCTGGTGATACTCAGGCCTAGCAAAAAATTTAAAACAGAACATGTTTTTATTTTAATTTTGCCAGCCTAGTTGTACCCAGGTTATAATCCCAGTTATAATATGGTATATGGAAGGCCTACGCTGACAGCTGAGGGAAGATGAGCTAGATAAATGGCCTTTACCTCCCATTGTGGTCCAGCCAATCAGCCCACTGAATCCTAACCACTTAGCCAATGATCACCGCACATTTGTTAGCACACTCATTATTCATGAGGCTGGCGGCACATTCTCCTCCGAGTGGCTGATTGGCCAAGACCGTAGCCACCCCCCACACACACACACATGTCACTGCGTCCATAATCATGAAGCATTTGGAGCACCAAGGTCCAGTCTACCTGGATGTAACCTATATCCCGCCGGGTTAATTTGCCCTAACTATTCACCGGGACTGGCGGTGGTGGTTAGCCTGACATCAACACCAGTCAGGGGTTCCATCATAGCCCGTAACAATGACAGCCTCTGGGGCCAGTGAGGAACCTCGCCTCAGGAGCCTTTCCTGTAATTCTACCTCAGGACTCAACCAGCCCCGCCCACTCAGCCATTGTACACCAGTCAGGGGCAAAGAGACACACACACACACACACACACACACACTGGGGTCTGGGCTGAAACCTGACAGGTACCGCTCCCTCCATTGTTTCCTGACTTTTAGTGAATCCTGTGTTTGTGTGTGTTTTTGTGTGAGTGTTTGGCTTGTAAAGACTGGAGCGCATCAGGTTACGCACAAGGAGAGAGACACACCATTCTTCTAACGGGGCTTCAGTCCTGATCTGGGCTCTATGCTCTTCCCTGGCCTCCTTCATTCACTCAGCGCTGCTTTAGCCCATCCTCCTATTCACAGGCCATTTAATATGGGGGAAACCTAAACCTGTCATGACTAGAGGTAGCTCAGGTGACTTTGTGTGTCTGTGTGTGTGTATCTGTGTTTGTGGCACATACTATACATACTATAAATGCCCGCACACACACACACACACACACACACACACACACACACACACACACACACACACTCGTACCACCCACCATGCTTTTACAACTTTTTTTCCAAAACAAATTTTTCCAAACCTCTAGCCCTAGGCCTAATCTAAACCCTAAGCCTAACACTAAACTAAACCCTAAGCCTAACACTAAACTAAACCCTAATCTAAACCTCGAAGCCTAACACTGAACTAAACTCTAATCTAAACCCTAAGCCTAACATTAAACTAAACCCTAATCTAACCTCAGTAACCATAGTTTTATTCAAGACTTTCACGTCACCGACATTTCTGAGAAATCAAGACCAGGGGCCATATTCACAAAACATTTTTATCTTACCACTAAGAGGCCTCACAAACGAAACAAAGTTCCTAGTAAGAAGTTTCCTCGTAAAACCTATTCACAAAGCTGCTAAAAGCAACTTTTACTAAGGAATGGGGAGAAGTCTTAAGCTACGAGAAAGGGCGGGGTTGACCCCGTTGCTATGGATGATGTTGTGTTCCATGAACAAGCTTACTTGCTATGCCCACAGTGATTGGCTGATAGGGGAGGGGTCTCAGTGATTGGCTGATAGGGGAGGGGTCTCAGTGATTGGCTGATAGGGGAGGAGTCTCTGTCAGTGAATTCATCATATCAATACTGTAGAAGGATGTGTCATGTTGCCATATTGAAATAAATATATTAAAATTAAAATGTAGGGTAAGTGTCACTGATTAAACATGACACCTAGAATGATATACTGACTAGTCAAGTATACATTCAGCTAATTGTCAGCCTCTTACATGTCTGGCCGCTCGTAAACAATTAATGGATGTGCACATAAGCAGCCATTTAATTATCAGACTAGGACCACCATGGCTGTTAGTGAGATGGGAAACTTTACATCATGCAAACGAAAAAACGAAAACCAAACTGGACACAAGAACAACATTTACTTCTTGGCGAACTTGTGCATGGAAGGAAGGACATTAAAGGAAAATTTGGAGTTAGGATAGCTTCTAAAACGAAAAAAGAAGCATAGGAAAATATATGCTTTCAAATAAATGCGGCTTTCCCACTTCTGTGCAGAACCACCGATGAGTGTGAAAAGTGCTGGTATGGCCTTTGCCGTACGGACCCCTAGACTCTGGAACAGCCGACCACAGAATGTCAGAGACGCTACGTCAGTGCAATCTTTTAAATCTTACCTAAAAACTCATTTTTACGAGATGGCTTTAACAAGTATTTTACCATTTAATATTATATTTTGTTTATTCTTTTTAATTCCTTTATTTAAAAAAAAATGATATATATTTTTAGATATTCTTTTATTATTATTTTAATGTATTTTTATTTCTATTTTTATTGTGTGTAAAGCACTTTGTGTAATTGTACTAGAAAAGCGCTATACAAATAAAGTTATTATTATAATTCTTTGCAGTCTCAGGCAAGGGCAGAGATTGCAGAATTCAAGTGACAAACAGCTGCCACAGGTAAATAGGACATTGGGCCAATTATTTTTAACTACACTAGACCAGAATGTTTTATTCTCTATCAGTCTATGTATTAAGCTATACAAAATTGAACATAAATGTATTTATACATAAATTAACCTCACTATACATGTCATCGTAGATTATATTAACAAGTCATTACAGATTATATTAACATGTCACCTACACCGATCAGCCATAACATTATGATCACAGGTGAAGAGAATAACACTGATAATCTCGTTATCATGGCACCTGTCAGTGGGTGGGATATATTAGGCAGCAAGTGAACATTCTGTCCTCAAAGTTGATGTGTTAGAAGCTGGAAAAATGGGCAAATCTGAGTAAGGATCTGAGTGAATTTGACAAGGACCAAATTGCGATGGCTAGACGACTGGGTCAGAGCATCTCCGAAACTGCAGCTCTTGTGGGGTGTTCCCGGGCTGCAGTGGTCAGTACCTATCAAAAGTGGTCCAAGGAAGGAAAAGCAGTGAACCGGCGACAGGGTCATGGGCGGCCAAGGCTCATTGATGCACGTGGGGAGCGAAGGCTGGCCCGTGTGGTCCGATCCAACAGACGAGCTTCTGTAGCTCAACTTGCTGAAAACGTTAATGCTTGTACTGATAGAAAAGTGTCAAAACACACAGTGCATCACAGTTTGTTGCGTATGGGGCTGCGTAGCCACAGACCAGTCTGGGTGCCCATGCTGACCCCTGTCCACTGCCGAAAAAGCCTACAGTGGGCATGTGAGCATCAAAACTGGACCACAGAGCAATGGAAGAAGGTGGCCTGGTCTGATGAATCATGTTTCCTTTTACATCATGTGGATGGCCGGGTGCGTATTCGTTGCTTACCTGGAGAACACATGGCACCAGGATGCACTATGGGAAGAAGGCAAGCCGACGGAGGCAGTGTGATGCTTTGGGCAATGTTCTGCTGGGAAACCTTGGGTCCTGCCATTCATGTGGATGTTACTTTGATACGTACCACCTACCTGAGTATTGTTGCAGACCATGTGCACCCTTTCATGGAAACGGTATACTCTGATGGCATTGGCCTCTTTCAGCAGGATAATGTGCCGTGCCACAAAGCAAAAATGGTTCAGGAATGGTTTGAGGAACACAACAACAATTTCAAGGTGTTGATTTGGCCTCCAAATTACCCAGATCTCCATCCAATCAAGCATCTGTGGGATGTGCTGGAAAAACAAGTCCGATCCATGGAGGCCCCACCTCGCAATTTATAGGACTTAATCTGCTGCTAACGTCTTGGTGCCAGATATCACAGCACACCTTCAGAGGTCTAGTGGAGTCCATGCCTCGAAGGGTCAGGGCTGTTTTTGCGGGAAAAGAGGGACCTACACAATATTAGGCAGGTGGTCATAATGTTATGGCTGATCGGTGTATAATTCAAATCATTTCTTACATTTATTAAGAGGAGGCTCAGCAACCCGGGCTCTATCTCCTATTGTTTCAGTGGTGGACAGTGTCCTTGGGCACTCAGACACCAGCATAACGGGGCTGATTACCAGGTTGCTTGTCTCAGTGGTGGACAGTGTCCTAGGGCACTCAGACACCAGAATAACAGGGCTGATTGAGGTGGATTGTCTCAGTGGTGGACAGTGTCCTTGGGCACTCAGACACCAGCATAATGGGGCTGATTACCAGGCAGTTGTCTCAGTGGTGGACAGTGTCCTTGGGCACTCAGACACCAGCATAACAGGGCTGATTACCAGGTTGTTTGTCTCAGTGGTGGACAGTGTCCTTGGGCACTCAGACACCAGCATAACAGGGCTGATTACCAGGTTGTTTGTCTCAGTGGTGGACAGTGTCCTTGGGCACTCAGACACCAGCATAACAGGGCTGATTACCAGGTTGTTTGTCTCAGTGGTGGACAGTGTCCTTGGGCACTCAGACACCAGCATAACAGCTGATTACCAGGCGGATTGCCGGCAGGAGCCATTTTAGGATTGTTTGTGATTTTGTCTTAGTGACTTAGTAGTCCTCTTGACTACTCCTACATTTTCACAGATTTAGGAGCTGGTTGTAGCGCTAAAACGCTTTATGAAATAATCTTTCACTCTAAAATTAGGACTGACACACCCATTGTTTTTAGAAGTTTCTTCTAAATCAGCAAATTGAGAGCTACTTTTAGCCTTAATATGTTCTGTGAATACGGCCCCAAGAACACATTCACATACACATCCACCCCAGCCATAGTGAACATTCTTCGGAATGTAAGGAATAATATCACACAGACCCGGCAGTCTAATGTCACACGACCCTGGCAGTAATAATGTACTAATGTCACATGACCCTGGCAGTAATAATGTACTAATGTCACATGACCCTGACAGTAATAATGTACTAATGTCACATGACCCTGGCAGTAATAATGTACTAATGTCACATGACCCTGACAGTAATAATGTACTAATGTTAGTCTAATGTCACATGACCCTGGCAGTAATAATGTACTAATGTCACATGACCCTGCAGTCTAATGTCACATGACCCTGGCAGTAATAATGTACTAATGTTAGTCTAATGTCACATGACCCTGGCAGTAATAATGTACTAATGTAACATGACCCTGGCAGTAATAATGTACCAATGTTAGTCTAATGTCACATGACCCTGGCAGTAACAATGTATTAATGTCACATGACCCTGGCGGTAATAATGTACTAATGTCACATGACCCGGCAGTCTAATGTCACATGACCCTGGCGGTAATAATGTACTAATGTCACATGACCCGGCAGTCTAATGTCACATGACCCGGTAGTAATAATGTACTAATGTCACATGACCCGTCAGTCTAATGTCACATGATCTGGCAGTAATAATGTACTAATGTCACATGACCCAGCAGTCTAATGTCACATGACCCAGCAGTAATAATGTACTAATGTCACATGACCCGGCAGTCTAATGTCACATGATCCGGCAGTAATAATGTACTAATGTCAGTCTAATGTCACATGATCCGGCAGTAATAATGTACTAATGTCAGATCACTGTCATGGTTTATATAACACCACCCCATTCCAGATATTATTAAGAGTCCTCTCCTCACCACACGCCGCTGGTAATTGATTCCCCCCCACTAGCACGTAGGAAAAGAATCACATGGAAACCAAGTACGGATGTCACACGAGCCGGCACACAGTGCTCAGTATGTACTAGCACACCAAGGATACAGTAGAAACCATGATCGGATGACCAGCCCACCCTGCGGCTGCAACACCACCTACTCAAGTCTCCACAAGAGGGCTTGGAAACCCTTCAATGTGTTAAACCACAAAATGCTGAGTGGAGCTGCTTTATTGTAGAGCAGAGTGATCAAATCTACAGGACTGAGGAGGGTGGACTCTTAATACAACCCCAGAGACTCAGCGATAAATTCCCACACCTGAGTCCTGACAAACATATCCAGATGAATTTTACAATTAGCAACCCATCATTTCACTTAGGAAAACAAACATGGCTTTTATTGACCAGCAAAATGTTTATACAGCTCCGGAAAAAATTAAGAGGCCGCTGCACCTTTTTCTGTCCTTTCCAAATAAGTTGTAAAGGAAAGTTTTGAGTGAGGAACAGAAGTGTTCAATTTGCAGTGGTCTCTTAATTTTAACCATTCTGTTCCCCACTCAAAACCTTCCTTTTCGACTTTTTTGGAAAGGAAAGTAAAAGATGCAGTGGTCTCTTAATTTTTTCCTGAGCTTTATTTATGCAGTCAGAACATACAGTCAGAGTGTCTTTCATTGCTTTCTTTAACGGTATAAAGATTTGAGGATACTGTAAATGAGAGTTATGTTGGCGTGGAGAAAAGCATGCTAATCGTGTAGAGCCGCCCAAAGTTGTCTGGAAGAGACTGCATGTCAAATGGCACCCTACTCCCTAGAGCATCCCATTGCATGTGCCCTGGGCAGAAGGAGTGCACTATGTCCTGAATAGAGAGCCATTGGTGACGCAGACAGTGAGAGTTTCCCTCCCCGTTGAGAGCCGCCACTGTGCACGGACACTTTATCCACAGGACATTGGCTCAGAATTCTTATAGACTATTTGTCATAGGTCAGGTGTAACTAGCCTGACTGTCAAAATGGCTCAGTTTACTCCATAGGAGGTCGCAAAAGTCAAACGCTAACGGTAAAACGCTAAACGGAAGTTGAGCGGTTGAAGCTATTTTGTACAGGGCGAAAACGTCACTAGCAATATTATTCAATTATCTATCAGAATAATTGCTTAGCGTAGCCATAAAAAGCAAGGAGACAAGGAGGAGGGCCTCACTGGGAACATAGAAATACATACGAATGAATAGAATGGGTGTCGCCATTCATGTCAGCGGTGGCATGACGGGTGGATTTGTTCTATTCATTATATTTCTAAGGCCTGGATCCAACGGAGGTGTCGCAACCACACAGGACAGCTTCAGCTTCTCCTAAATACACCTTTCATATTATTTGTGAAAACAGTTTAGACGCTAATCACATTAATTGCTTTAAACATGTTTGGCTTTCCCTCTGAATGGTTGGTCCTGAAGTAAATGGGTTTGATAACCACACGACGCGACCGGGCCCTGAGACACGCTTGACACCACCTCACTCTGAGAGGGCGGCTGGAGCAGCTTGGTAAACATTGGGGTGACGGCGGGTTCTGACACGGCTGAGGGGCTGGCCGGCGATCCTAACAGACAGCTCATGGGCCCGGAGCGCGAGGCTGTGGAGAAGTGGCAAGCCTGAGACCTTCATGGGAAATGACTCCTGACTGGCAAAGAGAAGCCCAAACAGTCGGTCGCCTAAATGGCCGCAGTGTATCGCTAACCTCCGAAAAAAGGAGCTCATTAGAAAGAGCCTGACTGGGATGCCGGAGATGACCGAAACAAACCGGCCGTTTATTATGTGGTGTTGGGGGGAGAAAATCCCTCGCTGACATCTCGGACAGAAATCTGATGGAAAGCCTTGAGAAGCAGAGAGAGGGAGAGATGAAACGAAACAAGAGTTTTCTCGAGAGGTTAACATGTTGAGCAACCTACCGTAAGTGACTCATGTCCGAGGTCATGTAAGCGATGGCTCCAACTTCTCAATGTGCTTTTTGTGTGGAGTTCATTTCTAAAGCTCCTTCTCTTCCCTGCTATCACTGCTGCAGTCCCTCTCCCAGTTATCGGCCTCCAGTGTTGCTGCTGACAAGAAGGAATCCTGTGATACCTGAATCCTCAGGAGCCTGTCATGTTTTTGCCCTGACCACCACCACCACCCTAACTACTACCCCACCATCTCCACCACCACCACCCTAACTACTACCCCACCATCTCCACCACCACCACCCTAACTACTACCCCACCATCTCCACCACCACCACCCCAACTACTACACCACCA
>JACXGI010017121.1:0-14921 GCA_016801175.1 Esox masquinongy
CCCCTCCTCTCCTCACTCTCTCCTCATCTCCCATTGTCTCCCCCTCCTCTCCTCCTGTTCCCCCTCTCCAACTCCCACATCTCATATCTGTCTTTCCACACACATTACATTATGGAACATCATAGAGTGATGTGTGTGTCACCTGGGATCCTAGCTTGACGGGAGGGGAGAGTCTGCTTTGCTCTATAACTCTGATAAATGTGGTATCATGGCCCTGCTACAGCAATTGGCCTCAGGTATTGCCATCAGCCACCAGCCACTGAGGAAACACTTTCTTGAAAATCAATTAAAACCACTATATGGTCTGCGTTGCATAGTTTCCAGTAGCAGCGTCCAAACTCCAAACTCTCTAAGGTTTGATTCTTTATGGCTGACACACTTGTTTGTGATTTTAAGTAATGTTGAAAAAACAAATTGACTTTGTGTCTGTTTCTGGTGTAGGTTGGCACATCACATGGATGCCCATGACAACGCAACTCATAGCTGCCAAACTAAATGAATTATTTGAGTAGCGACTACTCAAATATCTACAAAAGTCAGCAGAACTCAAATCATAAAAGTGGTGCTAATAATATATATGAATACAAGTTCTTATGATGGAATGTTTTTGAGTACAGTTAACAAATATTAGTTTATTGAGTAAATAAAACTTAATTGGTTTTCTACTAAAAAAAATTGTAATATCGAACATTTATTAAATAAGTTATTCTTACTTGATATTTTGTCTTTGCTTGAAATAGTTTATTAGTTGTCCAACATGTTGATATCTGACTAAAATACATTAGATTTTTCTGTGTTGTATCCACTTATAATCACTTGATGAATGCTTAATAGTGCCATGTGACTCTGTTATAAGAGCATTGAGGATAATTACTATTTTTTTGACATCATGACACAATGCTTAATGCATTTTTTAAAGGAAAAAAGTATATTTCTAAGATAGTTTTAAGCAGTTTGTATTCCTATGAGGTTTAATTGGCAGGATGAACAGATATAAAAAAAGTTTCGCAAACTGACATCCTACTCTAAGACAAGCCAATTCTTCCATGAATACAGTAATGTGCAGCACAGAGACAAATGCAGTGTTCTGTACTGCTTCAGCCCTTCATCCAGTTATTGCCAGAGGAATGAGACTGTATGCTAGATAGATATATATGGGTGGCGATGTCACTACTATTTTAGGTATTATCACTGAAATACTTAGAGTTGAGTTACCTGAATTAGACGGTTCTCACACAAAACAATTAAGTTAGTTCAGCTAGTGACTTTTTACAGTATGTGAACGAGAAACGAGGAATCGTAATAATTCCTGGTTAAACAATGGTTATACTTCAGGTGAGCCCACAAATATAGTGAGGCCTGACAAATCCGTCCCCGTCAGGTCAGGTTATTGAGTTTAGGCTAGAGTTAGGATTAGGGTTGGGTTTAGGGCTAGGGTATAGGGAAATGATGGTTTACCACTCTCTACAAGGATCCAAAAAATGTGTGCGTGTACAATCTGTAGAAATGTCTTCATCTTTTCTAGTTAGTAGATATGTTATCTCTTCAGTCATTCAGAACGCTTATAATTCACTGCAGTCGTCTTGTATTTTTGCCGGGGAGACTGAGGAAGTAGGGTGCCCTCCAGCACATTATCTCAGTCTTAGTCATTTACTTTTATTATCAAGGCTTATTTTATGATCAGTATTGTTGTTCATGCTGTTGCTAATCAAGCCTCACATAGAATTTAGAAGCATGTATCCATACACATGTTTTGTC
Source organism: Esox masquinongy (assembly GCA_016801175.1). Taxonomy (NCBI): domain Eukaryota; kingdom Metazoa; phylum Chordata; class Actinopteri; order Esociformes; family Esocidae; genus Esox; species Esox masquinongy. The sequence goes on from JACXGI010017121.1 coordinate 1,759, forward strand.
AATAACAGCGGTGATTCTTAAGGTTGTTATTGATTACGAGAGTCTTCCAAAGGCACTGTGAACGTGTTACCCCACAAAGCAAACTTAATAATCTCTCCCTCATTCTTTCTTTGAACTTTTGATTTGTGCCTTTTCTTCCATCGCTTTAAGCCAGCTAGCTAAGCCTAGCAATAACTCACCTTAAACACCCGCAAGCACGCACGCACACACACACACACCCAAACCCCCATTCAATAACTCACATTATGTAACTGAAGCTAAGAACAGAACATTCTGATTTACCGTTCAGAAGCTTCACAAAATATTTGTTTCATTGGGCCACAGGATCTATTTCCCAGATCCAGATTGGTTAAAGATGATTGAGAAATATCCCAGAAGAGACATGGATATACAGAAGAACTGGCATTAGGCCCAATATAGTATACTTCCATGTCGTTTCATAGAATTTGTCTGAAGACGAAGCACTTTTCATGTTCTTGAAATCAAACCAATACTTCATGACCTACGATCAGTACATTGAATGTTCTTTGCGTATAAGAGATGAAAATATAGGGAACTGAACATTATTACATATAATATTATATGATGTTAAAACCTGAATGTACAGATTGTAAAGTTTTGGAGGTCAGGAGGGTTCTGATATATTCTTTAAAAAGATATTGCAGGAAGTGTCCTTATTCTCCTTATTGTCCTTATTAAAACCAGCGGCCTGGGTTGAATTTTTCCTCACATCATGTTGCGATGATCAGTTCATCATTATAATCTTTCCTTGTTGCAATGACTCTACAGCAGTTGTGGAATAGTGAAGTTTGCAGTGTGTCCTTCAGTTCACATTCTGCGAAGCCATTCTGCTTTTCCTCACATGGTCCTTGCTGGGAAACATGCTGATGGTTGCCCTGCCCAATGTCCAAAACGGCCAATGGTGCAATTTTGCACCACCCTCTGGTGGAACAGGAAGTCAATCAGGAAGTCATGGATGGAGTTTCCGTTAACTAAAATGGAATTTAAATATATGTATAACCTTAACTCTTTTCTGTTTCTGCCTCATGTCAAAATGGTGGAGAGATGCGTGAATCCAGAACATCCACATCTTAATGTAACGAAACAAGTCTGGGGGACAAAAAAAAACCTTGAACCTTTCTTGACTGTGCATGATCTGTCTCTGTATATGTTACATGGTTATTCTTGATTCTCTGGGGCACCCGTAGTTCACATTGTGTTGAGAAGTTAGCAAGCTAAATAAAACATTTTGGATTATGCTGACATGCTGGTCTTTCATCAAATGTGTTTGCATGGCTTTACAGATGATCTATGTTAATATTTTCTGGGCCCCATTAGGGCCTTGAGGATGCGCTCTTGGACCTTTTTGAGTTTATTAAGCTGCAGTTTTTTAAAAGCTTAGGCCCACGAGACAGGAGCCAGACAGTGGGGAGGAGAGATAACAGTGGTTGTATTGTTCTTCGTCAAACAGGAGAGTAAGATAGTCGGTTTTTCCTGTGTCCACATGATTGATCGGTTAAGCCTCTCCACTTTCACACGTCAACTAGACGGCAGACTTGTGTATGCGTGAAGTGTGTTTGTGTCCGTGAACTCTTAATGTCCATGCATGTCCACAGCTGGTTAATTTCACTGTATCACAAGTCAAAAGGATCTGTCATTACATCAACATTCAAACCAATAGAGATCCACTGACCCCGAGAAATAACATGCAGGGCAAACTGTATCACAAGTCAAGAGGATCTGTCATTACATCAACATTCAAACCAATAGAGATCCACTGACCCCGAGAAATAACATGCAGGGCAAACTGTATCACAAGTCAAGAGGATCTGTCATTACATCAACATTCAAACCAATAGAGATCCACTGACCCCGAGAAATAACATGCAGGGCAAATTTATTCATAAATAGTGACTATTTAAAAATAACCCCGAGAAATAACATGCAGGGCAAATTTATCACAAGTCAAGAGGATCTGTCATTACATCAACATTCAAACCAATAGAGATCCACTGACCCCGAGAAATAACATGCAGGACAAATTTATTCATAAATAGTGACTATTTAAAAATAAATTTAAATACAAAGTTTGGGTACTTGAATGGGTAAGTCTGTCCAAACATTGCCTGGTGTTGTGTAAATATATATATGTGTGTATGTTTATATATTTAGCGGCTTACAAGTGTTTGACTATCCAAACACTCATGAATCTTTTCCATCATGTCAAGGCTTTTGCTGGACGTGCTGTACAGGTCAGTTGGCCAATATACTCATCAATCCCTACTGCCTGTTTACAATGAGATGGCATTTCCAAAAGATATTTAAAAATGCTGATGCTATTAAATCATTTTGTAGTGTAAACTTCAAGATTTCTGAGGTACTGCAGCACATGCTATTTTTGAACGAGCCACATCCCCCGGCGGCTATTATGTATGAAAAATAAGCTACTGTGATCAGGTTCTGCTCATGGTTCAGGCAAGAAATCAACAACTGAAAAAGGATTTCTTAATGCAATGTGGAAGGGAATTTAATTATTTTTATAGCCTACACTTTGTGCCAATGAAATAAAGTTATTGAGCCAATAAATTACCAAATGTGTCAATAAAAAAGACAGCCAATTAAAAGCCTTTTTGTCAATAGATTGCGATGCCGGATTGCAGATTTTTGAAGTAAAACCTGGAGGAAATAGTTAATTGTATAGTTCATATCTTGCCTTTTCTTTCATTAATTTAAGCTTGGGAGCTTTCTGGCAGTGGTTGTCAGTGGTTAGCCCAATCACAAATCATACCTGGTCATGAAAAAGGCAGCAAAGGGGTTTGGTACAGGGATTCACAACATTTTACTGGCAGTTCAGAATCAGAACCTATGTGCAGTAATCTTTTAATTGGGGTAAGTCAGGTAATGTAATTATGTGCACAAGCGCAAATCACCACACTGTCAACGGCTGACAATAGCAACACACTTTTTGATAGACTGGATTAGATTTGCCAAAAACGCATCATTAAAATGTATATTGCACCCAATGGAACCTGTTTTACTACATTTCTGCTTCCAACTGAGCTAATGAGCCAATGAGAAGTTTACCTTCTGATCCATAACCTTAAAAAACGAATCTCAAAGGCAGCTGAGCTGCTTAGGCATGTTTTGATGAGCTTTCTATTGTGGCTCCATTCACGTAAATTAGACAGCTCGTTTGAGTAACAAATTGCTTAAATATGGACACGGAACCATTAAATGCATGTCAAATCTGAAATTTTGAAGCCCAAGACATATCGTTACTGTATGTCAAATTACCAACATTATTGACATTCCAGTAGGCTACATTTTACCTTCCCTAATTATCAAGGGTGATTGAGGTGGAGGAAGCAATGGGCAGTTAGCCTGTTTTTATTCTGTTTTGTGTTGCCAAATACATTTTTATATGGGTCCCCCTAATGTTTTCTTTGAATATAAGTCTGGAGAGTGGAAACTGACAAGTAGCTGTGCCCACAGATCCATCAGTGTCAGCACACAAACCTATTTTATGTTATGGTAAAGTGAAACTGTGGAAATGATCAAAACTAAAATGAACAACAATCTCTTTTTACTCTATTTATCGCAGTGAAAAAGTGCCCTTGGAAACACCAGCTGATTTCCAGATCGCTCCACCTGACTCCAGTAGCTTCAGTAATATTTTAAATCCCTTAGCTTGATTGTGCTTCTCTGGCAAAATGGAACCAATGGATTAGTCCCAGTTATTTTGTGCACCTGTTACGAAATCCAGCTCAAACATATTTTACTATCAGGCGAACAGCCGATTATTTACATTCTTCCATTCTTCCATTTCCTACGTCACCCTGTATGTGTCTGGTGTGTGTTTACCAAAGTTCCCATGCCAATACTGCCCGGGTTGGACTAAGACTCCCGTGAATCTGTTCTAAAGTAGAACCACAAGTACCCGGACATCGAAAAGGCACCATGTTCCCTACACGGTGCATTGACTGCTGTAGGTAATAGGGTGCTTTCTAAACACATTCTTACTGCGATCCCTGAATGGAAGGTTTCCCAGGTGGCTCCGGAGCCTGTGGATTGGCTGCCGGGGCGGTGAGGTAATGTTGCTGTGGCCCGGCCCATTGGCTGACGAGGGAGGGATGAGATCATCGCCCCACCTCGCAGAAAGAAACAGCTGAGGATCACAAGTGTGACGCGTGTGCACGTGTCTGTGTTTCATTGTGCGTGTCAGAGTGTGTTTGTTGGGGACAGGCTGCCTAACTATCGTGACTGTAAACCAATACAAGGCCCCATGGTGACTACAATCGGCTGAATCCATTCCAGGTCGCTCTGCTCGTTAAAACACTGTTACATAATGGAGTTCAGGCCAGGACGCAAGAGTTATCAGGACCTCATACAGGCCGAGTCCCAACTGGCACCCTGGACCCTATGTAGTGCACTAGTTTTGACCAAAAGCAGTATAGGGAAGTAGGTGCCATTCAGGACACAGGCACACCTTGTGTTGGAACGGGAAATTTATGAAATGGAAAGGACTAGAGAAGGGACTACTTTGACTGTGTAGGCCTCAGTGGACCTTTGATGACGAGATCAGATTTGCCTGCCATTCCCCCCCACGGTATTTCAGTGGTCAACCTTCATCCCCCCACGGCATTTCAGTGGTCAACCTTCATCCCCCTCCACGGCATTTCAGCGGTCGACCTTCATTCCCCCCAGGCATTTCAGTGGTCGACCTTCATTTCCCCCAGGCATTTCAATGGTCGAGCTTCATTTACCTATTCATTGCATCTGTGCAGTCTTTGTGTGTAATATATTAGAATGATAAAGACGTCATCTCTTCTCTCTCATTGCCAGCTGTTGACCGGAACTCTGGACGGGAAGCTGAGCCTGTTCCGCCCCGGCAACGCTGCCGAAGGGGTCTCCCTGCCGTGACAACAGACAAGCTCATTTAAGCATGTTAACGAAAGCAAATGGTTTCTGAACCCGGCGGTTGGGCTCCACGGTGTAGTGATGATGTCATCCTGTCATGGGAACCAACAGGCCTTGTTTGCTGGAGATCGTCCTTCAATCTCATTGGCTAGGGGAGTCACAGAGGCTTTGTGAAGGGATGGACACCAGGGGCTGAAGAGGTCCACCAAGACAGCGGAGCAGGAGCCACTAGATAACATCACCATCTCACTGCAGCATTCAGAAGCTCCCAACACACTTCACTACATACTGTACTAACACGCCCATTCACATTCATATTGACTGTATTTACATGACCAGTCAGACACACACAGACTATAACATGTACACACATGCACTCATATCATACTGTACACACAAAAACACACACACAACATAATGTAGACAGATACACATGCACTCTCACAACCATACTCACAGGTGTATGTATATCCAAACAGTTCGTCAGGTCCCAGAAGAACAGCCCATGAACCAAGTGTGAGTATTCAGCATTAAAATGGTCTGAATGCATCTCAGTTTCTCAGCTTCTTTGTGACATGAAAGGCAGCATAGAAAGAGCAAGAGAAATAGAGCATGCATTTCCTCCACTGCTTTCTTTCTTAATTCCACAGTAATAGCTGTAGTTTGATTTATTCCTGGCAGAGTCCTGGCAACTACAGGCGTATGGTACTCAGATAACATAAATCACCCATCCATGTTGGCAGCTGGGGGTTTTAAAGTATGGGGAAGGTACTGATCTGTCTGAATGGAACCATTTTAATGGCAGAACCAGTCAGGCTTCTCTGGACCCGAGGGCCTGAGGGGGAACCAAGATGGCGTCTCGGTTTCTTTTCCAGGTTCAAGTACTATTTAAATAATTTACATTGCTTTCACAGTGCCTGATTACTTTTTCCTTTTGCAATAAAACTTTTTGGAAGCTCCCTTAAGTGTAGGCCCTGTTTACCTGGGACTCCAGACAAGCTAACACAAGTCCTCACAAGTATTCAGAAGATTTCAAATTGGATCTGAAACCAGGATCTCTAACTGGATCTCTAACTCTGTGTCATACTGATTTCTGGAGGAAAAAGACGTTACTGGTCCTAACCTAGAACTAATCTGCTCTGACTACTCGGTATGACACAGAGTCAGAGTTTACTCTTGAAGCTTTTTCTCTTCAGTTTTATTTAACAAACCTGTGCAGTCTTTTGAGCTTCACAGACTTCATCAAAGTCTGTAGTTTATGAAGACTTCGTAATGGGATGACGAGGCTTCATATTCATGCCTTTTTTTTCAATCTGTTCTGGGTGAGCCATGCAGAGACTCTGGGGACACAGTGATTAGTTTATCTGAAGTATCTTTTGAAGGTTTTAACCATTTCCTTTGCTTTATATTTTTTCCCCCCTATCTATGGAGTTCATATGCATCCTAAACACTTTTTACTTAATCCACTGATATATCTTTATCTTAAAAATACTACATTTATTGGACATTTAACTGGAAAAGGTAAATAGAATCAGAATGTTGCAGATATTTTTTTTTGTTTTCATTTTACCTTATATATTAGTAAATGTTGTTTCTTTGACATTTATGCACTGCTAGTATGGGTACTGTGCGTTATAGCTGAAGTTCAAATGATTAATTCCCAAAGACAATGAGTAGAAGATGTGTGATGTGTGTAATAGCCTAACGGAGAATGGCAACCAGACTAACACTGCTGTACACAATGTTATACTCTATGTTACTGTATCTAAAATGAAACTGTGTTTAATTCACTTGTACCTTTATTGGGCTGGTAGAGTGTTGTGACAGATGTAAACTGTGTTTAATTCACTTGTACCTTTATTGGGCTGGTAGAGTGTTTGTGACAGATGTAAACTGGGTTTAATTCAATTGTACCTTTATTGGGCTGGTAGAGTGTTGTGACAGATGTAAACTGTGTTTAATTCAATTGTACCTTTATTGGGCTGGTAGAGTGTTGTGACAGATGTAAACTGTGTTTAATTCAATTGTACCTTTATTGGGCTGGTAGAGTGTTGTGACAGATGTAAACTGTGTTTAATTCAATTGTACCTTTATTGGGCTGGTAGAGTGTTGTGACAGATGTAAACTGCAACTCTTTCTGCCTTGATCTAGAATGCGGTAGTACCTCATCTTATAATGGTGCTGTCAATTGAACTGGGCACCACGTCACTGTGAGGAGTGTTTTAATATCACTGTTCTAACTGTACAGTTTCTCTCAACTTTAAACAAAATGGAAAACAACTCAAGTGTTGGTTGTTCTCCTAACGGAACCCTACCATTGGACTAGGGTTAAATGTGGCGCACCATGTAGAGAATAGGGTGCCATTTTGGACAGATACGTTAACTGTGAGTATCTCATGAACGTTCATAAAAATACAGTAGGTTTAGTTCACATAGCTCTCAGAGGAACAAACACACAAATGAACCCCGCCCTTCATAATTTGTCAGTGTGTACTGTCTGGCTCATTCTCTATTGTTTTTTACTCATGTTTCTCTCACGTTTGTCCCAAAAGCAGTAACACAGTGTCGGATGATTATACGAACATTAAGCAGTTCAAGAGGCTAAATGGTAGTTTGTCAATCATTTGTGAGAGTCTTTGATGTGACAGTTAATGTTGCCAAGCGTTGCTCACAAGATTTGGTCTTGGGTGCTGAGTTCCTATTGCTGCTGTCATCAAGTGTGTTTTGCTAGATCTGTTTGTGCCGTGCTTTCCAAAGATCAATGTCTCTTCAAGTTTGCATGACAAACAGTTCTGGGACCCAGCTGCCTAATTGTTTTTGCCTTAACAAAAGACATGTAGAGAATGATTTATTAAAAAAGAAACAGGTTATCCATAGAAAACAGTTTAGTTCCTTATGGATCCAGTGGAACTTTCAGCAACGACAAGGAAAGAAAAGGATAATTCATTTAAAACAACACAACTTCTTAGTTCTGAGAGGTTCAGCACTCTGGATACAGAATGTTATGATTATTTACATTTGTCATTATGTGTCATAGAACCTGAACTCAGCAGGATTGGCAAAGATGAAAGCTTAGGCACTCCAAAAGTTGACTCCATAGTCTATGTGCAGCTTTTTGAGTTCCAAGTAAAAACAAAAGCATTTGGCTTCTTGGCAGATGCTAAGTACTATATGGAACCCACAAGGGTTACACTTTAAACCAAAAGGATTTACTCGGAACCAGCCGTTGAGCACACTGTTCCACAACAGGAATGTTAGCAAAATGTCTGTTATGCTCTTTTCTACTACAGTGATGTTTCTGGGATGTCTATTCAGGTCCACGGCAGGAGTGTTTCCATTTCCAGAGGCTCAAAGTTACTTGTTGACCTACAGTGGCAGTGAATCTATTTATCTACACTCTTACAACAAAAGGGTTTTGAATGTGTGTTTTGCATTAGGATGGGGTTCTACCAAAAACGGTTTTGTTCTGAAAAACACTTTTTTGTTGCAGCGGTTCTTTGTAAGGCGAAGGGTTCTTCTAAAAACCTTCAACATTCTATGCATTTTTGGGTGGAGAGAGTGCTCTTTGATGTTTTTTTCAAAGTCAAGAAGGTTCCTCTGAAAGCGTCCTGCATGAAACCATGTAAATCCCAGCGTACTCTATTGCAGGGCAGTTCAGCATAGTTTGTTTTAATATTTGTGTGTGTACTGTACATTGATTGGTTGATACGTTTTATGCTACGTAAAGATACATGTGAGTTTTCTAAACAGATGCAGATTTCTAAACAAACCCAGTCTGTGAGTAGCTGGATTTAACCATTGGGGTTCCATTAGAGACGATTGATGTAGCCTCCGTGTACTGTATTTCCTACCCTGGCAGTCGTTCACAAAGCAGGTTACGGATGATTAAATTCCACTTGTTAGATAAACTAACTGGTTGGATTCCAATAAGAGTTACACATCACTTTGCCGGCCAGGATAATGTTACCTGCAGGTCTAATGTGGCCAGTAAATGTATAACTAGGCCCTCATAGAAACACGTTAAGGTTTGTAATGTATTTCTCATAAATAATTTTAAAGGCTAATTAGGCTGGTGGAACTGTTTCTAGACAGTTCTAGAAGGAACATTTTTGGTTACATATGTTGCAGTATACAATATATATACAGTATGTATGATATATATATATATATATATATATATATATATATATATATATATATATGTGTGTATATATGTACAGCTCCGGAAAAAATTAAGAGACCACTGCACCTTTTTCTTTCCTTTCCAGAGAAGTTGAAAAGGAAGGTTTTGAGTGAGGAACAGAAGCGTTCAATTTGCAGTGGTCTCTTAATTTTAACCCCTCTGTTCCTCACTCAAAACCTTCCTTTTCGACTTTTTTGGAAATGAAAGAAAAAGGTGCAGTGGTCTCTTAATTTTTTCTGGAGCTGTATATTGGTTCTTTGAAGATTTTGTGTATGAGTTGGTCCTGTGTATATTGTATGGTTTTGTGTTTATAAGTGGGTTCTGGAAGAAAGGAGTATTAATACCACAAATACGTTATCCTGACATACTGTATCAACCTGTGTGTGCGTGTGCGTGTGCGTGTGCGTGTGTGTGTGTGTGTGTGTGTGTGCGACAGTGCCACATTGGGTTTTCTGGAAAGTAAAAGATGGGGAAAATGTGTATTCAACCCCCCACCCACTAATTTTCTACCCTCTTTTTTCTCCCTTCCCGAATTCCTATGGGGAGCCAGTATGAAAATATAAACACACACCACTGTGAGTTGCTCTGGTTAACACCATCTGCTACATGTCTTAAATACGGTAAATGTACCGTGTTCAGCCAGCCTCAGGGTGCCAGCAGCTCACACTGGGTGAGGTAAACGGGCAGGAGAAGAAAGGTCACCCCTCCAACTTTGTCTACAATGAAGTATCCTGCCCGATCCATCTGTTTTAATAACCTTGTTTAATTGACATAGTACAGGGTTTCACACACCTCTCCCCGGGCCCCTCCAGACACTTTTACATTCTTGTGTTAACCCTATATAGTCTCATGCACTTGATTCAATTAGTCAAGGGCTCTATTATTAGTTGACTAATTGTATCAGGTGGGCTAGTTTAGGGTTAAAACAAACACATTTAAAACATTTGGGGAGGCCTGACAGGAGGTTCAGTAAACCTAGATATAGTCAGTCTGTTCTCTATGAAGGCATTTCCCTACTTTTCCCTACTAAACGGCACCCTATTCACTTCAGTGCACTATGTTTTAGTAGGGGTCCACTATAAGCTGGTTTTAATAGGACACAATTAGAGGCACATACTCAGACTATATTCATCATCAGTCATCCCTAGGACTGTCATATAAGCCAGCCAAGACACAGCTGTGAATTTGCATGAAATAAGTGGAACAGCCAAAAACATCACAGGAATGGAATACAGTGTAAAAGTGATTAAACTCTTTAATCGATTTTAAAAAGTGACATTGCGTGTGTGACATAGGAAGTGTGTGTGTGTTTGTACGCTTGTGTGTGTGTATGCACGTAATACGTGTGTGTGTAGGTCGTGCCATAGCTATCGTCTTTTCCTGGCCAGCATGTCTCAGTGTTGTCATTGTGAGCTTTAGTGTTCTTCAGACTCAGACGTTCAACTGGGAGTTCTGGAACACAATGTCATAAATTGTCTGTTGAGTTAATTTATCTAGTCATCTTTTTTCTCCCTTTCATTGTGAAAGAATTCATGGAACACGATGTGGGTCAATTCTTCTAACTGGACACAACTGAATGAACTTCACTTAACTGTGATTATGTGCAGTAGTGCTTGGATAATTATAAGATTGATGTACAAGTTCCTCATGAGACTTATATAGAATTTTTTTTAAAAAGAATATGGACTATACCACTTCCATATCAGGCTTATCAGAGCATCGCTATTTCAGAGGTTTTGTATTGTTTATCCACGTCACTGTAAAGAAACAACCAGGAGGAGATTACAGTACCACAATCTGGGACTGTTGTAGTGTAACCACGGCGTTCATATTGTGCAATTGAACCACTGCCATCTTGCTTATATCCACCCCCCCTATCAAATGCACAAGTGGCAGTCGGAGCAACAAAAATACAACAACCTTCCCGTAAAGAGTTACATTTGCTAAGTGTAAGATTTACAGTTCCAATTTGTGCTTTAGTTGTGCTTTGTTTGGGTCACTTGGCTGCATTTTCCACTCTGATCTCATCAACGAAGAATGAGGTGACCACATATGTACCACGCGGTCAGAGTCCACCACCACACCCTCCCTCCACAGGCTGCTGTGGACCGGGATTCAATCATTGTGGAGCTCTTTACCACTCATGCTCCCCTGGTGACCCTCCTGTTGAGACATCTGATCTGTTCTCAGGTTCACGCAGTTCTGACATGGAGCAGACAGAAAAACACGGCCTCGTTTCTGAGAGTCCCCGTCCTCTGTCTGCCTTGGAGGCCATTCATTGTCTTCGACTTCCAAGGCTGTCTTCGATGGTTTGCACAATATCTCACATTCTTTTCTCTTTCTCTTTCCGTCTATTTCCTCCTCCCACTGTTGCTAGGTGGACATGAGAGGCCTGTTTCCTTACTCCGACAGATTCCGTCACCTGTGTGTGAAAACAGAGCGGCCTCTCAACTGAACCTTCATGATTTACAGTATGGAAGTCCTGTCTGTTCTCTTTTATGAGGTGCTTGTGTATTTTACACAAGGCCTGCTAGTTTTATCTGCCATTCCATGCAATGATTTGCAATGGAGCGAGAGAAATGTAAAGGTCTTTCATAGCCTCAGACGTGACACTGTGGAGGCAGATGAACTTAAAGTTCTTTCATAGACTGAGACATAACACTGTGCATTCATAAAATACCGACACCCATGTAGTACCAGAGGTGTTTCTAGGGCAACCTTGCATAATTTGGGGGGAGGGGGAGTCAGTTAATTTTATTACTAATAATGCTACAAATGACTTGAACTATGACGCATTGTATTGTGTTGCTATATGAAATCCAAATTGATTTGATTAAGAGTTTTTGCCACTGATCAACACCAAAATAGTCTGTAATGTTAAAGTGAAAAATAAAATAAACAAACTGCTCCACAAATATTTGGTAGAGTCCCCGTTGGCCAGATTTACAGCCATGAGTCCATTTGGATGAGTCTCTGACAGCTTTGCACATCTGGACACAGCAATTTTTTGCCCATTGTTCCATACAAAAACCTCACACTTGCTTATTTCTATTATTTCTATTCTTAAGATCAAAAGCCCATTTTAATCCTCATACATTTTTACTAAATAGCCGATAAATACGGAAACGTTTTTCAGCCGCTCCTTAAGGCCCTGTCACATCCCAACCATCGCCACAGAGCACCTCTAGTGGATCTGCCACTGGCAGGTGGGAAAAATGCCACCCTATGTGCAACCAGGACAAACGGACCACGTCTTCCATTGGGCGCCACACCACGACCCACCAGGCCTGCGTTCACAGTTTACCGAATAGCTTTTCAATCCATCCGTCTGGACAATCCCTTTTGAATCCTGCATCTGGAAGTCAACACGCGCGTGTAAACCCGGGAATATCTTCAGACGTGTCCGTCCCGTTCCACATGTTTAACTGTGGATTCCAGAGTTTTTCAAACAAGACCCCTCCCCCGTCCTAGCCGGGGTCTAAAAGTGTCGGGTGATGCCTCTGCTAGACTTCTGGTCAGTCCAGCGGATCTCTCCAAGGCTTTCCTGGCAAGACTTGACCCCGTTTTCAAAGGAATCCCTAAGTGGAGAGCCATGGAGGTGGGCCAAAGTGAATGAGCCGAGCATGATCCGCTTCAGCAACATACCAGGACATCCAGAGATGTCTCAGTGACTTGTGTGGGTGTGCGAGTGTCTCAGAAAGTTGTGTAGATGAATTGCCCTTTTGTTGTAATTAGCTTAGGCAAAACACAAAGGGGAAAAGTGTGGTTTCTTTCAGTGTGCCAAACATTGACCTCACCCACATTCTAATGCTGGTCTCACTACTTTAACACTGGACTCACTCTCACTACTTTAACTCTAACACTGGACTCACTCTCACTACTTTAACTCTAACACTGGACCCACTCTCATTACTTTAACTCTAACACTGGACTCACTCACTACTTTAAAACTAACACTTGCCTCACTCTTTCTACCTTTACTCGAACATTGGCCTCACTCTCACTACTTTGACTCTAACGCTGGCCTCACTCACTGCTTTGATTCTAATGCTGGCCTCATTCA
>JACXGI010017122.1:0-15036 GCA_016801175.1 Esox masquinongy
TCAAATACTTATTTCACTCATTAAAATGCAAATCAATTTATAACATTTTTGACATGCGTTTTTCTGGATTTTTTTGTTGTTATTCTGTCTCTCACTGTTCAAATAAACCTACCATTAAAATTATAGACTGATCATTTCTTTGTCAGTGGGCAAACGTACAAAATCAGCAGGGGATCAAATAATTTTTTCCCTCACTGTATATGTTATGACATACTTAGTTTGGAAAGGAAATAACAGATTTTTGTTCTGATTGATCTGTGCTGATAAGGTAAAGAGAAACATTATCTCTGTACGGTACAGTTACTACTTTGTGTGAGGCTGACATTGAAATTGACATTTCTGTGACCAACTGCCAGGGTAATGGGATTTAAATCCAAAGAAGTGCTGACATCCAAACTTATTTGATCTAATGTGCACATTTCATCCAAATCCAATTGCTACTATTCTGCCTGACAGTGTGTGGACAGATGCCCCCAGTAGATGCCTGTATGTTTAGGCTATGGAAAGATTTACGATTTACATAGTCTGCCTCTACAGGTCCAGATGGGGACTGGCATGCACATGGATACAGTCTAGTGCGCCTATAATATCGGGGAAGCCTGAAAAAAAGGATTATGTTAATACAGAGGCTTGTCAACCTTTAGGCTACTTTACATTTAACTGTCACATACCTGCAATTGAATAAAACACCTTGTTGATTCTTTGTATTTCAAGATGACCAGGGAAAGTGATGAAAATATTCAGGTACTGCTTTAGAGCAAGGCCTACCCTTATTTCCTGGCATGCAGTTTCCTTTGCAAGACCTTCTACATCACCAACACTGTACAAGAATGTCCCACATGCAAATAAACGCTGAGCTTTGCAGACAGACAGAATAGTGGTCAAGGCTTGGCTACGGTGAGTGTGCTTCTTTATGTGTGGTTCCAGCAGACTGCATAGGTAAACTTTGCTGGGCCTACTGAAACCTGCACCTCTCCCACAGACACTCATCAGGGAAGCCCAATGGAGAACTTCTGTCTCTGAAGATCCTTGGGGCTGGTGGTGTAAACGCTTTGTGTAGAATCTGAGCACCTTCATCCACAGGGTTGTTGAGGAATGGACATGCCATAGATGGTTGTAACTGGCTGGTCTTTAGATGCACTGCTTATATAGGCTGAATCTCAAATCGCATACTTGCATATTATATAGTATGCCAGTATAGTATGCGAGAAGATTAGTATGTCTCAAACCATTGTCTGCTGAAAATAGTATGCCAAACGTTCCCGGTTGAAGTATGCACCCATGCACGCTTATTGGAGTAATATAGACCACAACTACTTGCACAGTGAAAGAGGAGGGGTTTCCATGATTCTCTCATCTTTTCACTTGACAAAAAAGTCAGCTATCGTCACCTATATTGATAGTTATTGGATCAATGTCGAACATTCTTGCGCCCTGAAATGAATTAGCTTTGGCAGTGTAAAGTTCGTCTTTAGTCTCGCGGGCAATTGCTCAATTCTTATGACTATTCCAAGTACTAAGATACTAGTATTACTGTCTTATAAGCTTTTAAAATGGCCAGTGGTAAAAGCCAAGCAGTTCATAGATGCTATTTGTGGTGGAAGTAAACTTCATAAGAAATGTTAGTCAGTTTAACACAATGCTTAATGGTGTCTAGCAAAATACTCAAACTTGGCGTGATGTTACGTACTTTACCATCATCTGCGAAGTACGTATTGTACTTGTAGTATGTAACACATCAATTCATGCTTGGTCACATTGAGAGAAAAAAGACTGAACTTATGTTTCCGAACACGGACATGACAGAAGTGATGCGAGCGCGAAGACACGGAACGGTCTTTCGGGATTCTGTTTCAAACCTGTTGGAAATTATTTGGAACACAGCTAAATTAAGCTTGACAGGCTAGTTCAGAGGTATAAGTTACCTTGGTTACTGATCAGGGACTCCTATAACCCACATTAATGTAACAGAACTCTCACTTAAATTAGCCAGACTTATCGAAATAGGCCTGGATTTACCTTTATCTGCCTTGATGGAACTAAATTAGTTTTGCAACAACATTCTCATTCCTGAAGGGTTATACAGTACATTCCTAAATTCTCATTTACCAAGTTTACCAAGATTCTCATCTCCTCATTTCTTGGGCTCTTTATTCCTGGCAATATTCTCAATATTATTTGCATGCAATGGGTCCCCTGTCCCCGGCATATATTTTGTCAAAGTAGAGAGCATTTTTGTTTTGTTTTTAACATTCTTACATAGCCTTCACATTGCGATTAAAACATATTTTTATTATATAAACATAAACACAATTGACAACCTTTAAATACTTAAAAACAAAATACTTAAAGG
Organism: Esox masquinongy; assembly: GCA_016801175.1. Taxonomy (NCBI): domain Eukaryota; kingdom Metazoa; phylum Chordata; class Actinopteri; order Esociformes; family Esocidae; genus Esox; species Esox masquinongy. The sequence continues at coordinate 2,354 of JACXGI010017122.1, forward strand.
GATAGTTTGTTCAAAATTCATGTTTTTCTAAAAGTCCACTTACCAAGAGATATTCCTTCAGACACATAGAGTCATTTTTTCAAACAATCCATTATTCAGCTCAGTCCGAGTCTGTAATTAGCGTTATTAGCATCGTCCAAATTCATGAATGAAAATTTTTCGTACTGCTATCGCAAAGCTGCGTTGCAAACGGAAAACTACACCAAAACACTTCAAACTACATTCAGTAATCGCGGTAGCAATGATTTTTTAAACTTTACACTGACGAGACAGCTGGCAGAATTTGGTGAATTCAAACTGCCACTAGCGAACTATTTCTTATAGCCACCATAAACAACTTCTGTTCTTCGGCAGTGATGTCATCAAGGTGAGCGTGAACTTTAACCTCAACAAGCTATGTGAAGATAGGTTGCTTCGCCTAGCTGGCCCATTTTTGTCGGTGGACATAATAATAATAATATTTGTAATTGTGGAAATGCCATGGTCATAAGGTACATGGGATGTGGGAGAGGAGACTTGAGGTTTCACTCGTTGCCACATCTGTAAGGTCTGTTCACAATTCCATATCCCAACCACATCACCAGGACGACATACAGCCTCCAGGGCCGGTTTCCCAAAGCACTAAGATGAGTAAGATGATCTTTTATCTGTGCGTTTCCTGAAGGCATCGTTACTTAAGTGGCACGTAATATCGCTCGTTAATTAATGAGTGCTCCGGACCACTCATTAGTCCATCGGAACAGGTATTTTATTGTTTTTGTGAAATAGCACCTCCCTCAAAATGTGAGGAGTGATCGCGAACAGTTAATATTAAGGCAATAGAACGAATAAGAAGTATCAAGTTTTGACTTAGACCAAATTATTTAGACAAATTATATAACAAGTGCGTGAGTGCATGCAAATATAATTGAATGAAATTAATCAACTGAGGAAAAAGAAAAATGCATGTAAAACAAGACATAATGAAGAAAAAATATTCAAAACTAACCATTCACGAGTCTGAAGCCCCGCATTGTACTGGTACTGTCTTTGATGGATTGGTGCTGGTGCCTCTACAGTACCTCGTCAAGAAGAACATTGATTTTTCCAGCTCTGAATGCTTGTTTTCTCTTGTGTTCCATTTGTATTCCAAACTATTAGAATGGATTTTTCCCACTGTGATTTATATTCCCAGTTAACCAATCATGTGTTGATTGCTATGACTTAAGTAACATAGAGTATATTCTATATAGCCACCAGAGGAACTGATAATTGGATGTCACATGTTCAATTTCCGGAGATATGCTTTTGATTGGCTGAAGTCCTCCCCATTGGTTGAGTACAACATTTTAGTCCACTCAACATTTCACAACTTCCTTGAATTTTGCATTTTTCCTATGTTGCCTAAATAGTAGTAGAATACATCGCCAGCGATATTACTGTATATGCTTCTGATAAGTAATCAAGCTCTATCGAAAGGCAATGAATAGGCTATATTTCAAAACATATGCATGCCTAATTCCATTCCAAACCCCAAAAATGGCCTAATTCTATTCTAAACAGCCGTAACATAGCACTTACAATGCACTTTACGAAGAGCAACGTACGTGATGGTTTGGGAAACAGGCGTAAATACGTCGTAACAAAGTACATCCTAAGGCTATGTGCATCGTTAAACCGTAAGTGCCATGTTATCAGGGAAACCAGGCCCAGATCCCAAGATCCTCCAGATCCCAATCACAACAAACGATAGCTTTCTAACGTTCTTTGATCCTAGCATGCCTTCTGTTTTTAAGATTTAGCTTATCCTAGTCTGTACCTTCATCTGAGCCATTTTGACATACACACTGGTATTTTGGATTTTGCCTGCTAGTTTACATAGTTATGTATATTATTGCTGTACTTGCTATACCTATAATATTCAGTACTTCTACCCATATTGTTCATATTCCCCATCCTACTCTTTTTACAATTGCTGGTAGTTTACGCTGGTATGTATATTTTTGCTGTTTTTGGCTCTATTTTTTGCTTTATATGTTTATTAATTTTTTAGACCAAGATGGCGGTGCGTGTACATCGCGAGGCTCAGCTTTTACCCAGTTTTTGCAAATTAGCAGTAATTTACTTAATAGTTCTTAGCTTATTCACTCAGTACAGCCAAGCACACACTCTAAACAGCCGACAGGAACTCCTGGACATTGGAGCACATTGCACAGAAAGAGTTTTTGACAACTTCCACTGGAAATTGTGAAGAGACACTATTTGCATGCTGACTGGAGGTGTCTGGAGGCGGCGTTGAAATCGTAAACAAAGGCATGGAGGCTAGGCTAATAAGACTAGGCTAGGTAAGACCTTGATTGAAGCAAATCAAGTCCAAGACCAAGATTTCAACCCGATAGAAAATGTTTGGAATGAACTGAAAACATTTGTTCGTAAGCGGGGCAAGCCAACAAGTGAAGATTATCTTGTTATCGCCATCATAACATCTTGGCTTGAGATACTGAAAATAAAGGCCTGCAACAACTACATTGATCACATAAAACAAGGTCTTACCACTGCTGTTTAGCGACTAAAACGTATGATTGTAAACGCTATACGTAGGAAAAATGTACATTATTTAAAATATTAATTAGACAAATCTGGATTTTTTCATGATTTCATTTCCAACAAAATAAAATTGTCAGGCCTACAGCACCTGGCTGTTGTAGTCTAACTTTTATTTATTAGTCAATGCAATTGATAAGGAAAATACCATTTTGAAAGCTACAAACTTCTTCCATAACTTTTCCTAAATAGATGTATATTACATTGTTCTGTTCAGAATCCTAAACTCACAAAGTGAAAACTATTTGGAGACTATTACTTGTTTTTTTTTACACTGTATTCCTACTTAACGCGCAAAATAGAATCAGACTGTGAAGACAGTGAGTGCTGTTTTAGATCCTTGGTGGATCCCCAAATTGCCAATCACACAACGTTTTCACCAAGTGAGTAGGCTGTGAGAATGGCGCGTCTTTGTGGGTCTGTCCCAGGAGTCCTGGCGTTGAACTGGGTTAATTTCAGTGCGAGTTCATTGGACCTGACTCGTAATTTAAGCAATCGTATTATCCCAAAACTCCTCTCGACTTGGACCTATGCACTGGCATTGAAATGAACTCGTTATCCCCATCACAACCCCTGTGAGAGACCCGCAAAGAAGTGTGTTTTTTGTAGCCTATTCACTTGGAGAAAACAACCTTATCATTTTCCAAGAACTCTTCTCGTATAGTTGATACAGCATCATATTTTTGGTTTTATAGCTTGTACTTGGTTTTATAGTTTGCCAAAGTCAACACAGAAAAGCCAATCATAATAAGGATATAAAAATTTTGTTTCTCCGACAACTGAACTCTCATTTTCAAGCTTTAATCAGCGTTGTGGAACGAAAAAAAACAGAAAGTGAAATTGAAAGGTAGTTCTGTCCATAGATAATAAAACTGGTTTATATCTATGGTTCTGTCATTATCTCTTGTTCTTGTCTGATTATTTAGGAGAGTATAGCCTATAGTATTGCCTACTGCTAGTTTTAAAGTGAATTCACAAATTTTCATAAGATGTGTACTTCTAACATACTCTACTTCAAAACCATGATGTTAGCTAATTGATTTGATTTGTGTTATATTAAGATAATTCAAGTGTTTAAAAAAATAGTATTTATTTCTGTTTAGGCTATTCGTGAATTTCTTTATAAAAACATTTCGTAATATATCAGTGACGCAACTGGAAACATTTCGCTTTTAAATTAAATCTGATAGTGAATACTAACTTTCATTTACTTTGATGTATTACTTACTCTTCCCGAAAGAATGTGTGGATTGATCAGTTTTGTGAACAAAATCTGACTGGTGAACACAGGAAGTACCCGTTTATTTGAAATGAGAATTATATTGTGAAAATGTAAACTTTTTTGAGGAATACAACATCGTCATGTTCTTTGAGGTTAACAACTCCACGTGTCTTAGTTTGGAGTGTTTTAGAGTAGTTTTCCGCTTGCAATGCAACTTTGCGATAGCAGTACATACCGTTTCCATTCATGAATTTGTACAATGCTAAAACGTTAATTACTGACTGAGACAGAGCTGAATAATGGATTGTTTTAAAAAATGACTCTACAGTATGTGCCTGAAGGAACAAATCGGGGTAAGGGGAATGTCACTGAAATATCATTTTTGGACGAACTATCCCTTTAATAACATTAGGTTCCTTTTAAGCTAATTCAAGAATTCAAAATTAGATTTGATCATCTCCATGATATAACATTTTTTCTTGGTCGAGTGGCCGAGTGGCCCGGCTGTCATTTGGTGCCAAGCCCTGGACTTTAGGACTTAGGGCGGGGTTTGTGGATTGATGTGTTATGTGCTGCGAAAACGCTGCTTGCCTAAAGACTTAAGCAAATGATAGGCTACACATCGCTATTCAAATAGCGATGTGTAGCCTATCATTTGCTTAAGTCTTTAGGCTTCAGTCTTTAGGCTTCTTGTAATGGTTTTCATCCGATCTAACAAACAGATCCCTGATAAAACAAAGAAAATAAAGCAATAGTACAGGAAAGCAAAGACTCACAATGGAAAGAGTTGGAAAGACCGAAGGTGATATGATGCCATTGATTCAATAGAAAAACGGAGCACTGAGATGTAACCTAGAGAACCTATAACAACACAAAATTACCTCATAATTCTCCCAAATCCTTGTATTAAAGGTAGATAGTTTTGACAAACTACTTAAACTAAATAATGACTATGCTGGCTTACAGTTGCAGTGTCACGAGTGTAGGTGGAGAAGGAGCCGGTCACAGGAGTTTGAGGAAGAAATCAGTTTTATTACTGTTCAAATGTTGTATTATAAACAAACTGAGCATGTTATTATTGTTTATTTTATTTTACTACTGGAAAAATATCGCCTTTTATTTTTTGTAACTGGAAAACCAAATCAGGTTGATAGTTTATTCCTCCCACCTGAGTCCCTCCTTAAGTCTTTGGTACTAAATGTGTAGTCGAAACAGGAAAGTCTAGAGCTAACATTAGCATAAATCACCGGTGTAGCCCTGGTACCGGGGTAAATCACCGGTGTAGCCCTGGTACCGGGGTAAATCACCGGTGTAGCCCTGGTACCGGGGTAAATCACCGGTGTAGCCCTGGTACCGGGGTAAATCACCGGTGTAGCCCTGGTACCGGGGTAAATCTCCGGTGTAGCCCTGGTACCGGGGTAAATCTCCGGAGTAGCCCTGGTACCGGGGGAAATCACCAGTGAAAATGCAGCATTGTAGTACATTATTATATTATAGTGATAGTATAGTATCAATACAGTATTATAGTAGCATTGTAGTAGAAGTGTAGCAGTAGAGTCTTTAGTATAGAAGTTGTATAGTATTGCAGAAGGAGTTTTATAGGTCTAGTATGGTAGTAGTAATATAGTAGCAGAATATTGGTGTTACTGTAGAATTAGTAATATTTACTAGTCATAGTTATAAATAGTAACTCACCTAGCATGTGGTTGAAGAGCAGTTGTTCCAGATCTCCTAACACCGTCACCACCAGCTCAGGATCCACCTTCAGAAAACCTTTATCCTTTTCTTCAACCTCTCCCTCATTCCCCTTTCTCCTCTCCTCCGCTGACTGCGATGTCCAACTACTCCTCTCTCCTGCCCTCCCTTCACTAGCCCCAATACTGCTCCTCTTATCTTGGTCCTGAAGGATGTTCTCCACCAATGGGGCCTTCTGATTGCTGTTGCCTTCCTTAGAGACCTTGCCGTTGCCCTCTGTGGACGGCCCCCTTGGGATGCGACTGGGCTTCCGTACGCTGGGCTTAAGGACACAGGCCATGGCAGAAGGGGAGAAGGGTTTGCTTCTGTGGAACAAAGACTGTTCTGATTTGGACAGACTACGGGTCAGAGAAGCTTTCCCCTGTTCTCCCATTCCCACCCGGCCTTTGTTAAAACGGCCCTTCTTACTGATGCCTGTTGTGGGCCGATCCATGTCATCTGTCCAGGAGGGGGCTTGGTAAAAGTGAAACTTCTTCTCTGTGTCAGTCAGAACACACAGGTTGGTAAGGGAGCGCTGCTTCCGAAGAATGCTAGGATTGTGGTTAGATCCGGGGCAGTACACCCTGAGCTCAGGCCCAGAGTGAACTGAGGTTGCCTGGGGGAGAGAAGGGGGCTTGATGCCCCTTCTAGAGGTCATGGCTGGTTGACCTCCGGTTGGAGATTTAGCACCAGTGCCAATGTTAGCATCCAGCATCACCCCTACAGAGAAGAGGAGTCTCAGTAACACAGTAAACCAGTTAAGAACTAAATAATTTACACACTAAATCAGCAAAACACAGAATCAGTTACACACTAAATCAGTTATGTACTAAATCAGTTAAACAATAATTTACATTACTGTATCCCTCTACAGATGACATCTGTGACAGATCTATCTTCACCACAGACACACACATTAACACTATCCATCCCATGTTCAACAGACATTGTTTTCTCATTGAAAGGCTATAATAATGCAGTCTTGTCTTTCTGTCTATTATTACATTATTGCTATTATTACTGGGGCATCTTACTGTCTAGTAATAATGACAGTATTAATCCACGGAAATGTTCTGTTCTGTTGGGTTGTGGGTTAAATCCAGTCTTCTCTTATTCACTCCTCTTCTGGGTTAAATCCAGTCTTCTCTTCTTCACTCCTGTTCTGGGTTAAATCCAGCCTCTCTTCTTCACTCCTCTTCTGGGTTAAATCCAGTCTTCTCTTCATTCCTCTTCTGGGTTAAATCCAGTCTTCTCTTCTTCACTCCTCTTCTTGGTTAAATCCAGTCTTCTCTTCACTCCTCTTCTGGGTTAAATCCAGTCTTCTCTTCACTCCTGTTCTGGGTTAAATCCAGTCTTCTCTTCACTCCTGTTCTGGGTTAAATCCAGTCTCCTCTTCACTCCTGTTCTGGGTTAAATCCAGTCTCCTCTTCACTCCTGTTCTGGGTTAAATCCAGTCTCCTCTTCACTCCTGTTCTGGGTTAAATCCAGTCTCCTCTTCACTCCTGTTCTGGGTTAAATCCAGTCTCCTCTTCACTCCTGTTCTGGGTTAACTGTATTGGCTGTTGCTAAAACACCTCTCTGATTCTCTGGCCAGTTCTTGCTCTGCCTCTGAGGAGACCAGCAGTCGATTGACTGACTAACAGCAGAAACACCCGCCCCCCCCCCTCCCTGAGTCCCTCTATCCTCCCCCTCCCTCCCTGAGTCCCTGTTTCCTGCCTCTCTCGCCCCCAACTCTGAGTCCCTCTATCCTCCCCCTCCCTCTCTCCCTCCCTTCCTCTCCTTTCTTCTTTCACCAGCTCATTCAACCATCCTCTTTTATTTCCTTTTCTTCTCCTCCCACTGGCTGATTCACCCTCCTTCCCCTCTTTCACTTGTTCTCTCTCCCTCCCTCTCTCCTTTCCCTCAGTCTATCCGTCTCTCTCTCTCCTTCACTATCTCTCTCTTCCCTTCACCATCTCTCTCTCTCCTTCACCATCTCTCTCTCTCTTTCTCCATCTCTCTCTCTTTCTCCCTCTCTCTCTTTCTCCCTCTCTCTCCTTCACCATCTCTCTCTCTCTTTCTCCCTCTCTCTCTCTTTCTCCCTCTCTCTCTCCTTCACCATCTCTCTCTTTCTCCCTCTCTCTCTCTATCTCCTTCTCTCTCTCGCCTTAACGTCCCTCCGTCAATTTCTATTTCGCTGTTCCTTTTTCTGTGTCTTTGTCTCTCTCTGTAAATCCCTTTGTTCTGACCCCCTCCTCAGCTCTGTCATTCATATGTATGTCCTGGGGGTAAGAGGCGGTCAGCATGTCACTGACAAACAACAATTAGAAAGGGCACACACACGCGCGCGCTCACACACACACACACACACACACACACAAATGCTTACAGAGACAAATTTGAGCCATATTACTAATTAGACAACAGGCCATGTGTATCAGAGCCTAACTAACTAACTACACACTGAGTCTCTCTGTCTAACTACACGCTGAGTCTCTCTGTCTAACTACACACTGAGTCTCTCTCTGTCTGTCTAACTACACACTGAGTCTCTCTCTGTCTGTCTAACTACACACTGAGTCTCTGTCTGTCTGTCTAACTACACACTGAGTCTCTCTCTGTCTGTCTAACTACACACTGAGTCTCTCTCTGTCTGTCTAACTACACACTGAGTCTCTGTCTGTCTGTCTAACTACACACTGAGTCTCTGTCTGTCTGTCTAACTACACACTGAGTCTCTGTCTGTCTGTCTAACTACACACTGAGTCTCACTCTGTCTGTTTAACTACACACTGAGTCTCTCTCTGTCTGTCTAACTACACACTGAGTCTCTCTCTGTCTGTCTAACTACACGATGTGTCTCTGTCTGTCTGTCAGTGTTTACAAAATCTCTCTTCTCTGACCACCCATGTTATTTTATGCCGTCCTGTCTCTATAGCCAGGCTATGGTCACCGAGTCTGTACATTGTTAGTAGCTTTCTTTTTTTATATTCTTTGATATGTACAAGGTGTTGTGCTAACTTGATATCTCTATTTAGAATTTGGTAACTCTGAAGTTTTTGATTACATTTAATTTAATTTTGCCAGTATTTAGTGTAAGCATTATGGATAGAGGTTTTAATTTAAGATTTCAGTTTGTTTTCAATTGAATTGTTCACATTATAGGTCACATTAAAAGTGGGAAAAGTTCTGACATGATGTTTCTTTTACATCACAAAAACCTGGCATTTTAACAGGGGCGTGTAGACCTTTTATATCCACTGTATATATATGGTCTGTTGTTTGGTTTTTTGGGAGGAATCCAATTTGACTTTTACTTAAGAATTTTTCTTCTTTTAAAAAGGCCTGGATTATGTCATTGATTATGCCACAAAAAACCTTTCCCAAGTTACTACTAACAGATATGCCTCTATAGTAATTTGGGTCAAATTTGTCACAATTTTTTAGTATAGGTGTAATAAAGCCTTGGTTCCAGATCTCAGGAAAGTAGCCCACCCTCATCACCAAGTTGAACAGCCGGAGAATGTCTTCCCTTAATTTAGGGCTGCTGTATTTTAACATTTCTGCACTAATACTGTCTGGTCCACAGGCTTTACCGCTTTTGAGGCCTTTCAATTTATTATTTAGTTTGGATAATGTAATGGGATTGTCCAATTTGTTCCGTTTGTCTTTAATTTTAGAATCTAACTCATTTAATTGTTTGATGACCAATTTTCTGGTTGGGATAAGTTATTTTTCTGTGAATTTATTTTTCTGTGAGGTTTTCAAAATGTAGTTTCCAAGTGTTACCATCATTTATAAGGAGTTCTTGTGTTTTTCCAGGATTATCTAATTTCCTCCATAGTTCCCAAAAAGTATTTTGATTGATTGACTCTTCTATTTTGTTGAGCTGATTTGTCATGTAAAGTGCTTTTTTCTCCTTTAATAATGTTTTATATTTGCTTAAATCATGCTGGTAAATGAGATGTTTTTCCTGGTTTACAGGGTCTCTGTGTTTTTGGTTTGATGAAAGTCTGAAACCGTTTTCTGGCATTTAAACATTCAGTGTCAGACCATTTCTCCTTTGGTTGTTTTTTATTTTTTTGAGATCTCTTCATAATTTTTACATTGGATTTTCTTGCCAGTTTGATGAATATGTCATTTATTGCATTAGTGGCAAAAAAGTTGAAAACAAAGGTTTTGAGTGAGGAACAGTAGCGTTCAATTTGCAGTGCAAATTTGCAGAACAGAAGGGTTCAATTTTAACCCTTCTGTTCCTCACTCAAAACCTTTGTTTTCAACTTTTTTGGAAAGAAAAGAAAAAGGTGCAGTGGTCTCTTAACTTTTTTGGAGCTGTATATATTTACCCTGTTGAAAAGAGAATGTAGGAAAGCGGAAAGGAAGTGGAGGAAAACTAAACTTCAAATTCACTATGATATCCATAAACAAAGCCTTGGTAGCTTCAACAATGAGTTACGCAAGGTCAGACAGCAACATTTATCGGGAATGATCAACAAGAATATCAACAATACCCGCACTCTATTTGTCATGGTCGACAAGCTTACAAACCCAATAAAGCAGATAGCATCAGAACTCATGTCCACTGTGAAATTTAATGAATTTGCATGTTTCTTTAGTGAAAAAATTTTTCTTTTGTGAAAAGTATTAGATGGACCATCAGAATTACACAGTCTACAAAGGACTCGGTACCATCACCACGACCACCAAGACATAACTTGGTTATTATGTCGCATTTTAATACAATTGATCAAAAATCCCTAGAAGAAACAGTTCGACATCTTAAAGCTTCCACTTGCTGTCTCGACACACTGCCATCAGACTTTTTTAAAACAATTTTTAACTCTATAACAATGGACCTACATCAAATAGTTAATAGCTCTCTGCAATCAGGCATTTTCCCAACGTCTCTAGAAACAGCTGCCATTAAGCCCCTATTAAAAAAGAGAACACTGGATGCATCTATAATGAACAACTATAGACCTGTATCAAATCTCCCTTTTATAGCCAAGATCATTGAGAAGGTTGTCTTCAATCAACTCAGCAATTTTGTGACCTCAAGCGGTCTCTTAGACAAATTTCAGGCAGGTTTCCGACCTCACCACAGTACTGAAACAGCCCTGATTAAAGTTTTAAATGATATACAGCTGAATACTGATTCTTATAAAATAACTGTTCTGGTTCTATTAGATCTCAGTGCAGCATTTGGCACTGTAGATCATAGAACACTTATAGATAGGCTGGAAAATTGGGTAGGACTCTCCGGGACAGTCCTTGATTTGTTCAGATCTTATCTAGATGGCCGGAGTTACTTTGTCACCATTGGTAATCATGAATCTGATAGGGTGGCTATGACATGTGGAGTTCCACAGGGATCAGTTCTCGGACCGCTTCTGTTCAATCTCTATATGCTACCTTTGGGCCAAATTCTACAGAACAACACCATTAACTACGACAGCTATGCTGATGATACTCAAATATATATGGCTCTCGAACCGTATGACAACAGCCCAATAGACTCTCTGTGTCACTGTATAGAGCACATAAATACCTGGATGAACCAAAATTGTCTACAATTAAACCAAGATAAAACAGAGATTATTGTGTTTGGCAACAAAAATAAAAGAACAAGTATTAGTAAAGAGATAGACTCTCGGGCCCTTAAAACCAGGGATCAAGTGCGTAATCTTGGTGTTCTAATAGACTCAGACCACACATTTAACAGTCATATCAAAGCGGTCACCAACACAGCATTCTACCATCTTAAAAATACAGCCAGAATCAAGGGCTTGGTGTCCCAAAAAGACCAAGAGAAGCTCATCCATGCTTTTATCTCTAGTAGGGTTGACTACTGTAATCGCCTCTTAACTGGACTCCCCAAAAAGACTGTAAAACAGCTGCAGCTTATTCAGAATGCGGCTGCTAGAATGTTAACCAGGACCAAGAGAACAGAGCACATCACTCCGGTTCTTAAATCTTTACATTGGCTTCCAGTCAGTTACAGAATAGATTTCAAAGTGGTGCTTTTAGTTTATAAATCTCTGAATGGTTTAGGACCTGAATACATTTCTGATATGTTTGAAGAATATAAACCGAGCAGGGCTCTTAGATCCATGAACACAGGTCAGCTAGTAGAGCCCAGAGCCCAAACTAAACATGGAGAAGCTGCGTTTAGCACATATGCTGTACACAACTGCAATAAACTACCAGAAGATCTTAGACGTGCCCCAAATGTATCCATTTTTAAATCCAGGTTAAAAACACTACACTTCACTCTTCATATTTATTTTCTTTATTATCATTCATTTTATTATTATTATAATATGTATCATTACAGCAGTTGTTATTCTATTCTTGATTGTTGTATTGCTTTGGCAACACTTGAAAATGTTCTTGTCATGCCAATAAAGCTTTGGAAATTGGAGAGATAGAGGGAGAGAGGGAGAGATGGGGGGTAGAGAGAGAGAGAGATAGATAGAGGGAGAGAGATAGAGGGAGAGAGAGGGAGAGATAGAGGGGGGGAGACAGAGAGAGAGAGAGATAGAGAGAGAGATAGAGAGGGGGGATAGAGGGAGAGAGAGATAGAGAAGGGGGAGATGGAGGGAGGGAGAGAGATAGAGGGAGAGAGAGGGAGATAGAGGGAAAGCATTAGGACACTTATCTTCTTTCCATTATGAACATAAAACAGTTAGATAACTTCCTGTTCCTCCATTGTGCTATCTTCCATTAGTCAACAGCTCTGGCTGATCAATATCTCTTTACTGTGTTGTTGTTGTGTGCACGTGTGTGTGTGCGCGGTTGAGAAAAAAGAATGAAAATACATGCACTCACTACCGTGGATAAGAGCTGAATTACTTAAAGGAAAACAACTTAGTGTCTTTGTGTGTCTGTGCACGTGTGTGTGTGTGTGCGTATGTGTGCATGCGTGCAAGTAGTGTTTGTGCATGTTAAGGTCATTTAGAATAGAGCAGAGGGCTCTATTCTAAATGTTTACACTGACACTCCACATAGAAACCTCTGGATGTTTATAGCAACACCCCAGACAGAACCTTCTGGATGTTTACACCAACACTCCAGACAGAACCTTCTGGATGTTTACACCAACACTCCAGACAGAACCTTCTGGATGTTTACACCAACACTCCAGACAGAACCTTCTGGATGTTTA
>JACXGI010017125.1:0-7500 GCA_016801175.1 Esox masquinongy
GGAGACTCCTGTAACACTAGGGAGATTCCTGTAACAGAATGGAGACTCCTGTAACAGTAGGGAGATTCCTGTAACAGAATGGAGACTCCTGTAACAGTATGGAGACTCCTGTAACAGAATGGAGACTCCTGTAACAGTATGGAGACTCCTGTAACAGAATGGAGACTCCTGTATCAGTATGGAGACTCCTCTAACAGTATGGAGACTCCTGTAACAGAATGGGGGCCTCTAACGGTGTGGAGATCCCTGTAACAGTATGGAGACCCCTGTAACAGAATGGAGACTCCAGTAACAGAATGGAGACCCCTGTAACAGTATGGAGACTCCTGTAACAGAATGGAGACCCCTGTAACAGAATGGAGACTCCTGTAACAGCATGGAGACTCCTGTAACAGAATGGAGACTCCTGTAACAGTATGAAGACCCCGTAACAGAATGGAGACTCCTGTAACAGTATGGAGACCCTTGTAACAGAATGGAGACTCCTGTAACAGTATGGAGACTCCTGTAACAGAATGGAGACTCCTGTAACAGAATGGAGACTCCTGTAACAGAATGGAGACACTTGTAACAGAATGGAGACTCCTGTAACAGTATGGAGACTCCTGTAACAGAATGGAGACTCCTGTAACAGTATGGAGACTCCTGTAACAGAATGGAGACTCCTGTAACAGTATGGAGACTCCTGTAACAGAATGGACACCTGTAACAGAATGGAGACTCCTGTAACAAAATGGAGACTCCTGTAACAGTATGGAGACTCCTGTAACAGAATGGAGACTCCTGTAACAATATGGATCCCTCTGTATCTGTATGGAGGCCCTCTAATGGCATGGAGGCCCCACTAAACAGTATGCAGGCCTCTCTTAAAAGTATGGTTGTCCCTCTTAACAGTATAGAGGCCCCTCTAAACAGCATGAACAGAAACATCTTACACACACACGCACACACACACAGCCTGGGAATTTCCTTTATAGTACACTATACAGGAGCACTAAGCCTTATGCAGAATTTTATCATATGCTGCCATCCTCTTTGTCACCAGAGCCTCCTTCAACAAATTTCTCTATGACCTTTACACCCTGACCCCTATGGAGAGATGACACCCTATTCCCTATATCGTACACAACTTTAGACCAGGACCCTATGGAGAGATGACACCCTATTCCCTATATAGTACACTACTTTAGAGCAGGACCCTATGGAGAGATGACACCTTATTCCCTATATAGTACACTACTTTAGACCAGGACCCTATGGAGAGATGACACCCTATTCCCTATATAGTACACTACTTTAACCAGGACCCTATGGAGAGATGACACCCTATTCCCTATATAGTACACTACTTTAGACCAAGGTCCTATAGTGTTTTGGGAATAGGTTACTATTTTCAAAGCGCATCATGTGTGGCTATTTAGGAAAATCATTCTCATTGATTCCAATGAGATTCCATTTTGTTTGATCGTTTGTTATGATACTGGGAAAACACGACATCATTCAACTTACTTTTGGTGTCTTTATTTCATGACAGTACTAACAACATGTGTGAAAATAGGGAAAACTGTACAACAATAACAAGATTCAGAGGAAGATAAAGGAGAGAGCAGGATTTAAGAGAGATAAAGGAGAGAACAGGATTTAAGAGAGTTAAGGAGAGAGGAAGAGATGTCATACATTCCCCCCACCCTGCCCTGCAGAACTGGGGAGGCGATGGGCGATGTGTGGAAGGGGTTAGAGGTCTCTCTTACAGGTGGTTCCTTTTAAAGGGGCAAGGGTGTCTTAAACCCCTCCTCCTTACCCCCACTCCCCTCAGTCCCCCCTTCTTCCCCTCTACACCCCACTGCACTGGCTTGGTCACATGTTGTGCCCCCGTCTTCATCTGCATCACCACAGGACCCCCCGCCTCAGGTTTGGGGGTCTCTTGACCCTGCGAGACCATCGGAGCTTCAGTAGGGGGGTTCTGCAGGTGGGCATGGCTGGGGTCAGTCGTTAGGGGGTCAGGGTCAGGGTTAGGGTCCACACTGAGTCCCTGGCTCTGGAACACTGGACCCACCCCAGGCAATAACATCATGGTATAGATCACCTACAGGACAGGAAATACATAAACATGAGACAGGACAGGAAATACATCATTAACATGAGACAGGACAGGAAATACATCATCAACATGAGACAGGACAAGAAATACATCAGCATGAGACAGGACAAGAAATACAACATCAACATTAGACAGGCACAGGAATACATCATCAACATGAGACAGGACAGGAAATACATCATCAACATGAGACAGGCACAGGAAATACATCTTCAGTGCAATGGGGAGACTATCTTTTTCAGTCATGGAACGTCACATTCGGCAGGAGTTATGATTTTATTAAATAGATTTCCTGGGGAAATTATTGACCATAAAAGTGACTCTACCGGCTATTGGTTAATGGTCGCAACAGAAATAAATGGTATAAACTACATCTTATTATGTGTGTATGGTTATAACAAAAAAGCACAGAACAAAAATCTCTTCTCATCCTTAAGCAAGTGCTTGGAGGAATGGAAAATGCTTTTTTCAACGGATAAAATAATAATTGGGGGAGATTTTAACCTGGCCCATGATCTATGGTTGGAACGCCTACCTTCAAGCAGACACTGTCACACATTTAATGAGACAATAGTTGAACTGATCACAAAGGCCAATCTAATAGATTATTGGAGAATGAAACACCCAATGAGAAAACAATATACTTAGTTCAACTCATCTAATAAGGGCCAGTGCTCAAGATTGGATTATTGGTTAATCTCAGATAATTTAGTTAATAAGGTAAATAGATGTGAAATTTCGACATCACCCCTGACTGATCATTGTGTAATATCTTTGACACTTTCTCCAGATGGAAAAGAGAATAACATAAACTCCTTATGGAAATTTAATAATACCCTTTTGGAAGATACTGAGTTCTGTAACGTAGTTAAACAATTGGTTAAAGAAGTAGATGGATTGGAAATGTCTTTTCTGAGTAAATGGGAATGGTTTAAATTCAAAGTTAAATGGATAGCTATAAGAACAAGTAAGCAATCGTCTACAC
The DNA here is from genome assembly GCA_016801175.1 of Esox masquinongy. Classification (NCBI taxonomy): domain Eukaryota; kingdom Metazoa; phylum Chordata; class Actinopteri; order Esociformes; family Esocidae; genus Esox; species Esox masquinongy. The sequence goes on from JACXGI010017125.1 coordinate 3,087, forward strand.
TTAAAAAGATAAGACAAAGGGAAATCATTAGCCACATTAATACACTGTGCTGCAAAGATGATTTGACACTGGAAGAGCAGACTGAATTAAACAATCTACAGTCCCATCTTGATAATCTATATCTGGAAAAGGCCAAGGGAGCATTTATTCGTTCAAGGGCTCGTTGGATTGAAGAAGGAGAAAAAAACTCTTCCTATTTTTTTAGTCTGGAAAAACAAAGACAGATGAAGAAAAACATTTGAAAGTTAAATATCAATGATATTCTTGTTGAAGATCAAGAAGAAGTTAACGAAAACATCAAAGTTTTTTTATAGTAATTTGTATAAATCCCTTTTTTCTAAAGAAGATTGCCTTTTTTTCTTAGATAAGATTCAGGGGTTTAAAAAGACAATGGATGATAATTTTAAACAACTTATGGAAGATGAGCTAAGAATTGAGGAGCTAGATTTAACAGTTCGACAGATGCCTAAAGGGAAATCACCTGGAATAGATGGGATAACCATGGAATTTGTATCTTTCTTTTGGAGTGATATAAGGAAGATGCTCTATAATGCCTACTTAGATTGTATCTCAAAAGGTAATCTTTCTCCCACTATGAAACATGGTCTCATCACTCTAATTCCCAAACCTAACAAAGATAATCTTCTTTTGGATAATTGGAGACCAATTATCTTATGTAACGATTATAAATTACTGGCACTTGTCTATGCTAATCGTCTAAATGAGGGATTATCACATATTATTGAGGAGTGTCAATCAGCTTTCATGAGGGGTAGAAATATACATAATCATACCAGATTGTTACTAGACATGCTTGACTATCGGGACTTCATTGATACTGATGCTTTTATTTTATTTCTTGATTTTTATAAGGCATTTGATACTGTTGAACAAAGCTTTTTATTTGAAATCTTAGATTTTTTGGGTTTTGGAAACAACTTCTGTAAAATAATGAATATGTTTTATACTGACATATATAGTTCTGTGTCTCTGAATCCTGGTATAACTCCTAGGTTTGAGGTGCTCCGCGGTATTAGACAAGGGTGCCCAATTTCTCCCAAACTGTTTATTCTAGCCACCCAATCACTTATCATGCTCATTAATCACAACCCCGATCTGCATGGGATCTCAATTTTTGGTAGGGAATTTAAAATTAGCCAATTTGCAGATGACACAGCAATCATTTAAAGGAATAAATTCATGGTTGACGTTGCCCTTGATTCAGTCTCGATTTTCTCTAAAGCTTCAGGATTAACCCTTAATATTAATAAATGTGAGTTACTTCCCATTCACTCATCAACGGATTCCTTCATCTCTTCAATTGAGGTTAAAGCTGAAGTGAAATACTTAGGAATAGTTTTATCTAAAAATACTATCAGAAGGGAAGATGTTAATATTTCTGACCGTGTAATAGATATGAAGAAATCCTTGAGTCGCTGGCTTACTAGAGACCTCACTATCTTTGGTAGAGTTACTTTATCTAAAACAGAAGGTATTTCCAAAGTAATTTATCCATGTCATTCCCTGTATGTTTCTTCCAGTAATATCAAGAAAGCCAACTCAATTATTTTCCCATTCTTGTGGAACAATAAAATCCATTATATAAAGAAATCACAGCTTGTTAAAGAGTATGGGACTTTTAGGATTAACTGGTTGAAAACATGTCTATCTCAACCAGATTCTATGTGGTTTCACATACCTAGACATCTATTTAAAAAAGTAGGAGGGCTTGATTTTCTTTTGCAATGTGATTTTGAGGTGACCAGAATTCCTATTAAGTTATCCAATTTCCACAAACAAATTCTCCAATATTGGAAGATGATATTCACCCATAACTTTTCTCCACAAGGATCCACCTTATGGAATAATAGGGTCATTGTAATCAATAGTAAATCATTGTTCAAGTATGACTGGTACGAAAAGGGCATTGTGTTTGTGAATGATGTTATATATGATAATGGTAACTTTTTGGAATATGAAGCTTTCTTAGACAAATATAATTTAAACTGTACTCATAGAGAATACATTAAGATCTGTAAAGCAATACCTGTACCATTATTACAGTTAATTCAAAGCGCATTGATATATGCTAGAACAAGACCCTCACCATCTTTACCAAATGTAGTTATTAATGATTGTACTTTAATTGACAATAAATGTAATAATAAATATATTAACAATGCTTTGAAATCTAAATTTTTTTCTGATTATAAAAGAGGATTGTGTGTACAGGTTCCAAATATGGTTCCATTGACCATCGGAAAAGCACAATTTAAATTCATTAAATGGCCCATTTCCCCTAAAGTCAAAGAGAATCACTTTAAAATAATTTATAAGATATACCCGGTCGCTGACTTTCTTAGAAAAAGATTTAAATTTGATGTAGACCCTTGTGTATTTTGTGAGCTAGCTAATGAGACTCTGGAAGACATGTTCTTTTTTTGCCGCGTGTCCAACAGCTTCTGGTCCGACCTACATGATTGGCTGTCACTTAAAATTTATAATATCCCTACTCTCACTTTGCCACACATCCTCTTTTATATGGATAATTTGGATTAATCAGTGTCAGACCTAGTCAATATGACTATTCTTATGGGTAAATATCATATTCATTGCAGTAAGTGGAAATGTTCTAAGCCTTCTTTTGTTTGGTTCATAAATGATTTTAAATTGTTTTTTTCCTCATTGAAAAAGGTCAAATCTTCTAAAATTGCAAGAACAATGTGTAGAGACATATCCAGGAAACTACTGTTTTGATAATCTCCCCTTGTGTGTGCCGCTCCAAATGTTTTTATTTTTTCTCTAGCCTGCTTGCTTTTGACCTGTGTTTTTTTTTTAAACAGCGCCCCCTTTTAGGTTTTCCTTATATTTTTTATTTTATTATTTTTTTTCTGCTTAGTCAATACTTTTGTATATTGATAACATTTGTATACACGCATGTATATTCTCTTTCCCCTACGAGAGTTTTGTATGTTGCTGTTCTCTTTTTGTCAATTAAAAAAAAAAAAAAAAACTTCAACATGAGGCAGGCACAGGAAATATATCATCAACATGAGTCAGGCACAGGAAATACATCTTCAACATGAGGCAGGCACAAGAAAACATAATCAACATGAGACAGGCACAGGAAATACAGCAATATCATGATCCTTGACTCCCATTGACTCCCACTGATGATGAAGTAAAAAGTAATTAGAAATCAAATTGTCCTACTTTCTGCATAGATACTGCCTGAAACGCTCCTCCCTGTTAAATTATCTCCCTGCTCCCTCTTGTGTCTCTTCTGGGTATTACGCGTCAGTCTGGCTATACAGAACGACTTCACTAGTGTCAGGCATGAATGTGTTTCTGTAGTTTTTTGTTGTAGTACTCACACGGGGAAGGACAGCCTCTTCAGAACTTAGAGAAGCTGACTGAAGAAGAAGAAGAACACGTGAGTTGGAATGAGTGACAGATTAAAATATATAATACGTCAGTATATATAATATATTGTCTATTTATCAGAGCTTGACTTGGGCCGGAGCAGTTACCGACCAGTCCCTCTTTTTATTTAATCCCAACACAATCATTGAGTAATCATACGCACACATCCATACACACCCACACATACACAAAGTTGTATACACACTCACACACGTCCACATGCACAGGTATACAGACCTGAGACTGAGCTCCACCTACATGACCTGATAACTGCCAGGTCTGACCATCCTGGGAGGGGAGTACATTGTACACTGACAATATCTAGGAGGAACAGAGGGGGGGAGAGTGGGGGAGAGAAGGGAGGGAGGGAGGGAGCGGAGAAGAAGAATGAGTTGGTGTCTTCAAAAACGCTGTAGTGGACTATCTGACTGTGTGTGTTTGGCTTGGCCTTCTATATACACACAATCAGAGCACAGACACACACATCCATCAGTCTAGACCACAGACACACACACACATCCATCAGTCCAGACCATAAACACACACATCCATCAGCCCAGACCATAAACACACATACATCCATCATTCCAGACCATAGACACACACATCCATCAGTCCAGACCACAGACACACACACATCCATCAGTCCAGACCATAAACACACACATCCATCAGTCCAGACCATAAACACACACATCCATCAGTCCAGACCATAAACACACACATTCATCAGTCCAGACCACAGACACACACACATCCATCAGTCCAGACCATAAACACACACATCCATCAGTCCAGACCATAAACACACACATCCATCAGTCCAGACCATAAACACACACATCCATCAGTCCAGACCATAGACACACACACATCCATCAGTCCAGACCATAAACACACACTTCCATCGGTCCAGACCATAAACACACACTTCCATCAGTCCAGACCATAAACACACACTTCCATTAGTCCTGACCTGTGCTTGTTGTTC
>JACXGI010017125.1:12500-15335 GCA_016801175.1 Esox masquinongy
GAACTGTACAGTGGTTTTATATGATGGAAATTCCCAGATACATTCTGATATGAGTATGCCCTTGCCATCAAAAACCCCCTTACGAATGAGGGCACAATCTGATATGAGTATGCTTGATACTGTCCTCCCTTGCTGTCTTGTCAGGTGGGCTCTCATCGCTACTGGGATGCCCTCCCTCCAATGCCATTCGTGGGCGGAGTCACTGGCTTTTTGTCTCTCTGTTGCGCACTTGTGCAATTGGCCTGTTACTCTGTTGGCAATACTCGGCCCTCATTCAGGGTGGTTGCGGTTGGTGGGTGTCTCTTTGGTTGATGCTTGGCAATGTGGGGGGATTGATTTCCTGCCTGTTGGGCCCTGTCCGGGGCCTCCCCTGGATAGGGCCACAGTGTCACTGGACCCCCCTGTCTCAGTCCCAGGGTCTGAGACCTCCGGAGCACCAGGCTTCGTTGCTGTCCCTGTCCAAAGTCCCCCCCCCCCCGCATTGCCATAGGGAGTTTTTCCTAGCCACTGAAATTCAACACTACTGTTGTTTGCTCCTTGGGGTTTAAGGCCGGGTGTTTTGTATAAGCACTTTGTGACAACTGCTGATGTAAAAAGGGCTTTATAAATACATTTAATTGATTGATTGATTGATTGATATGCCCTTGCCATCAAGAACCGCCTTCCGAATGAGGACACAATCTACTGCGTCCAATACGCTGTTGAAGACAAGTACAGCAACGTTGAGTGGCCTAGTTCCCATGGATGGTTGAAAGCTACACAGCCAGACCCAGACTGCAGTTCTCCTGCACGGCGCTACACAGCCAGACCCAGAATGCAATTCTCCTGCACGGCGCTACACAGCCAGACCCAGAATGCAGTTCTCCTGCATGGTTCTTGCTGAGCCCAGTGTGGAGCCCACAGGCTCAAGGTCTGTTCAAGTTAATCAGTCAAGACTCTCTGTCTGTCAGTCTCAGTGTTTTCTGTCTATCTTCTCTCTGTCTCTGTCTCTCCTGAAACGTGTGTGTGTGTGTGTGTGTGTGTGTGTGTGTGTGTATGTGTGCGTGTGTGTGTATCAGATGAGGCCAGTGCTCAGGTCTTACTGGGTTAAAACACTTGTTTCTCAATCTGTCTGTGTGTCTGGGGAGAAAAACATATGAGAAGAAAGTTTAGCCTGAATAATAGTTAGCAGTCTGTTTCTGCCTGAATGCCTCTTCATGCTTTAACCTGCCACTTCTTGTTTGGCATGACAGCATGGAGTAGACAGAAGACAAACACTCAGACACGGACCCAACCGAGCTCCACACCTGAGGGTAGAAATGAGCACAGAAACAGAATGAACAGCAATACAACAGGACCTAGATCATTCTGGTTCCCACTGTATATTTGGGTTATAGATGAACTGTTTACTACCCTGTCATAAACAACAGATTGTATTAATGACAGACAGTCCTTGTGCTCGAGGCCAGCATGTGTTGGTGGTCTTTTAATGCACAATATTACACAGATTACCTGGCAGATGTTCTATATCCTCAGAATTAACATGAAAAATCCCATTCCAGTCAGGATCTGTCTTAAAACACTCCATGATAATCACGACTGTTTGGCCTTTGTGGTTGTCAGGTCTGGGGTCCACCTAGCACACAATGGGAAAACTGGTTATCCATATTGAGGTAGTGTCAAGTACAAATCAAAACCCAAAATAATGCATGCAATGCTAAATTAGGACTATTCTTACTTATATTAAAATCATAAAAACAAGTGTAAAGGATGGGAAGAAGAGGGAGAAGAAATAAGTGTAGGGAATAAAGTTAGGGATTAGAGACTTGTTTTTATGTTATTGTATTTTTATATATTTTATATTTTATTTTTCTTTGTAAAGCACATTGAATTGCTTCGATGTATGAATTGTGCTATATAAATAAACTTGCTTGCTAAGGTTAGGGAATAGGGATTGAGGTGAAGGAGTAGTGGTGAGTCCAAAGGTGTCTCTCGGTTTTTTTCTTTCAAAAACTGAGGAGTCCAAAGGTTTCTTTCTCTTTGTCAATGTTCTCCTCTGTCCTTTCTCTTCTCTCTCTCTGTGTCATCCTCTCTCTCTTTTTGTCTGTCTTTCTCTCCTACTCTCCCTCATGCACACTCACTCACTCACATACACAAGAACATGCAACAGTTGACCGATTTGCTGACAATAAGGAGAGTTTGATCAGGTGTAATGTCTACATGTTTGGCTCAGTAACAGAAGACAACAGACGCAGGAAAAGCAACGAGCTGACTGGAAAACCCAGGTAAATGCTGGGTGTGTATCTTTCTATTTTAACAATACAATGAACACATATTTTAACAACATAATGAGGACATATTTTCTTAACGGAAGTTCCAACTGGGGTTACGTTTACTCATACATGTTGGGTTGTTGAGGTCAGGTTTAGGTTGAGATTAGGGCTTGAGTAAAGTTTAAGATTAAGATAAGTAAAAATAGGATTTTTTAAGGACTGTCAATTTTGGTGTCCCTATTTAAATAGGTACGTAAACGTGTGTGTGAGTGTGTGTTTCCTATACTGAGATAAACTGCATTCTCGATATATCTGGCCTTTATTAATTCTCAATATATCTGGCCTTTATTAATTCTTGATATATCTGGCCTTTATTAATTCTTGATATACAGGTGCTGGTCATATAATTAGAATATCATCAAAAAGTTGATTTATTTCAGTAATTCCATTCAAAAAGTGAAACTTGTATAATGTATACATTCATTCCACACAGACTGATATATTTCAAGTGTTTATTCCTTTTAATTTTGATGATTATAACTGACAACTAATGAAAACCCCAAATTCAATATCTCAGAAAATT
>JACXGI010017126.1:0-14922 GCA_016801175.1 Esox masquinongy
CCCCCCCCCCCCCCAGGTCATTTCTGTTCAGTAAGGAGGGGAACCCCAACAAGCGCAATGTTCAGAATGAGACGTGTTTGCATGTGTTGTGTCAGGGAGCACATATCCTGCTGCTGCCAGAGGGGGCGCTGTCTCACAGACTGGCCAGACCCCAGAGAGACGAACAACGCAGAGCGGACTGTCTACAGGTAAACACACACACAACCTCTCAGAAACACACAAACGAATGTGGTGTGTGTGTGTGTGTGTCAGCCTCTCAGAAACACACACTAAGGGTGTGTGTGTGTGTGTCTAGATGATCCTGAGCTGGACAGGGGCCAGGCTGGACAGAGGGCAGTATGAGAGAGCAAACGTCAATGCTGCAGACAACAGGAACAGCACCTGTCTTCATTATGCTGCCGCCGCTGGACTGAAGAGCTGTGTGGAGGTGAGAGAGAGGCAGAGAGACTGTGCAGGATTATTTTTGTTAATGCTGAATTATGTTCATTGTTAATGTGGTAGTTTTTTTTTGTTTCCGCATCTTTTAACTGTCTGCCTCTTCCCTCCTCCTGCTTGCGGCCATGCTTGTGTGTCAGCTGCTGGTTCAGAGTGGGTCGGACCTGTTCGTGGAGGACGAGGAGAAGTTGACCCCGTGTGATCACGCAGAGAGGCAACAGCACACACACCTGGCCCTGCGCCTCGAGGCCATGATGGTGTTTTCACAGCACGCACAAACTGACACACACACGCCCAGCAGTACGTTGCGTCGTAAAGAGGTGAGCTTCACACACACACACACACACACACACACACACTCTCTCTTTTAGGGTTGTCTCTGATATAGCCACAGGAAGGTGTAGAATACTGATGTGTTTTTTTTTTTGCCGGACCGCGTAAGCGGAGCTGGCCAAGAAGAGCGAATGTCTCTTACTGACTGACTGACTACCCCTTATTAAATAGCGTAGTGGTTAGAGAAGCGGACTTGTGAACTATAGGTCCCGAGTTCGTATCTCCTCACAAGCGAAGTACGCATTGTGAATTATTCCATATAGACGAAAACTTTGCTGGCTAAAACCGTTAGTATCTACATTAACCTTATACTGCATAAACTGTATATGGTTATATTGCGACTGTTTCTGGCATGGAATAGTTCATCTTCAGTCTCGCTAGCAATTGCTCAATTCTTATGATTATTCCTAGGAAGTTAGTAGATACTAGTAAGCCTATTACTGGCTAATAAGCTGTTAAAACAACCAGTGGCGAAAGCAATACAGTTCATAGACGCTATGGTGGAGGTAAACTTAATAAGAAACGTTAGTCAGTTTAACACAATCCTCAATGGAGTCTAGCGACTGCTGAAACGTGTAATGCCGTGGCGTTGTGGTTAAAGACAGTGCTTCACATGTGGAAGAATTAAGTTCGAATCTATTGAGAGCAACAACATTTATTAATTATTTCTGGTAGATGCCACGATTCTCTCGTCTTTTCATTTAATGAAAAGGTTAGTTATCGTTGCCTTTATTGATAGTACTGTATAAATGTCCTTCACGTATGAAAGAAAAAAGTATGTTGTTTTGCCATGAAAGAAAAAAATACATTCTTATGCCATGAAATGAAAAAGATTTGGCAGACTCGCTAGCAATTGCTCAATTCTTATGACTATTCCAGTAAGTTAGTAGATACCGGTAAAGCTTATTACTGGCTAATACGCTGTTAAAACGGCCAGTGGCAAACGCAATACATAGCCGCTATTTGTGGTGGAGGTAAACTTAGTAAGAAACGTTAAGTCAGTTTAACTGTATCAGTGTCATTCACGAATGGCCAATTAACTATTAAAACGGCCAGTGGCAAAAGAGGATTTGTTCAGGATATACAGATGCCTGGTGTCAGTATAGACAGGAGGCTATACTGAAAGCCGGCAAATGTACAGCTCCATGGTGGCAACTCTTTCTATTGCGGGCCAGCTGAACTAGGCTTGCCTGGTTTCTTGTTTTAATCTCTTTTTATAATCTGTGAAAGTTTTTTTGAAAGCGTTAATAACCCTGCCCCCTACCCCAGGCCTATGAGGGCTTGAAGCTGCAGGACCTGAGGAGACTGAAGGACATGTTGATTGTGGAGACAGCAGACATGCTACAGGCTCCTCTCTTCACCGCCGAGGCTCTGCTCCGAGCACACGGTCGGTGGGATTTGTGTGTGTATCTTTCTATTTCCTGTCAGGAAAAATTCACCAAAATGTCCTGTCATTCCATGAGAACAGGAAGCTTTTTGGGTTAGGTTTAAGGTTTGGGTTTAAAGTAAAGATTTAGGCTAGGGGTCTTTCCCTGCGATGTCTGGCGCCTGCTAGTTTTCTGTTCCACTTCATCGTTAATTTGCGCCCACTTGGTGTCCCAGGTCTAAACTGGTCCCTGATCAGATTTTTTGAAATGTAAAAACACAGTGGAACTGGACTGAGGTCAAGAATTCACTTTGGGGGATTTATGGTTATGTTTTGGGAAAACAGGTTTTTAAATGTACAAAACAAGTTTTTTGTTTGCATGCGTGTGTTTAATGTGTGTGAATAGTTGTTTAGCACGGGTGTGTGTGTGTGTGTATGTCTTGTGTGTCTGCCTAACCCTGATCCCTGCGTTGCAGACTGGGACAGGGAGAAGCTGTTGGAGGCGTGGATGAGTGACTCTGAGGGGTGTTGCCAACGCTCTGGGGTATTAATGCCCACCCCCCCACCCAGTGGGTACAATGCCTGGGACACCCTGCCCTCCCCCCGTACCCCCCGCTCACCTCTCACCTTCACCCTTACCTCCCCCACCGACAGCTGCCTCACCCCAGGGGAGGAAGGACTCGCTACGGTATGACACACGACTCTCTTGTCCAAGCTGTATGTTTAAGCCCGGCACGTCCCCAGATGATTGTACTAATATCCAGGCTACAGCCTGGCTCCCGTCCAAAACTAAATCATGTGTGTCTTCATAACATCTAACCACATCACATATGTAGCTAAGAACAAAGCATCGAATTAAATGCCCGGCTCTTAGTTAAAAGCTTTCTGGTAGCTGACTGGACCGTCTAATGTGACATGCAACCATTGCTGCCTGCAACATTCAAGCACTGGAAGCACAGACATATTCCAGTGAATGTGTGTGTCTCGCCCCCTCCAGTGTGGAATCTGCCTCTGTTCCATCTCAGTGTTCGAGGACCCAATTGACGTGTCCTGTGGCCATGAGTTCTGCCGGGCCTGCTGGGAAGGGTATGAATTGACATGAACAACATGGCTCCTCTGGGAAATTCTAGAAACTACACACTAATACATTTGTGGATAGAGTGTGACAGGTATATGCAGTAAGAGGGAACGGCAGGAGCAAGCCGTTTCACTTGACTGTTGATTGGAGAATTATTTAACTGAATGTGATGTGTTTCAGGTTTCTGAATGTGAAGATCCAGGAGGGAGAGGCTCATAACATCTTCTGCCCTGCCTATGACTGTTACCAGCTGGTGCCTGTTCAGGTTATAGAGAGTGTTGTCTCCCGAGAGATGGACAAACGATACCTGCAGTTCGACATCAAGGTACACATGACATCACCCACCGGTGTTTCCTGTGTTTTTCCCAGGGCTACTAAGTTGATGCCGCCACGCTCAAAAATAATTTTGAAAAAAAAAACAGTTTGGGGATGGTAAAATGTATTCTTGTGTAAACTTAAACTAACCATCACCAAAATAAAATCCAAACACTATGGAGACACTGTTTGCAATGTTATGTAAACATTCAAGATGATTACAGTATCTGTTTTATAACGCTGCTGAACTGTTTTTAAAGCTGTTTGTATCCACGGAGACAGTAGTCAACCTCCAAATCACAAATTGGGAAAAAAACTCATTTAAAATGTCTGAGGCTGTAAGTGTGTGTGTGTGTGTCTGTGTGTGTGTCTGTGTGTGTGTCTGTGTGCCTGCCTGCTGGCTTGCCTGTGTGTGTGTGTGTGTGTGTGTGTGTGTGTGGATTCCTCTCTCACTAGGCGTTCGTAGAAAACAACCCGTCCATCCGGTGGTGTCCAGCTGTGCAATGTGAGAGAGCGGTCCGACTGACCAGACCTGGTCCAGGGGTCAACGACCTGGGATTCCCTGTGCTGCCCTCCCCTGCTGTCGACTGTGGCAAGGGACACCTGTTCTGCTGGTACACACACACACACACACACACACAGGCTGACTGACAGACAGACAGACACACAAACAAACGCAGACACTACCAGGTCTGTCAGTTGATGCTTTAGTCTGTGGCTCAGTGCTGTGACCGTCAGGACGTTTTGTCAGGCAGTAATTGTCATGTAAATGACTGCCAGGCTCACTATAATTTCCCTTATTACAGGGGCCATCTGGAGTTCTTGCATCATTTTTTAAATTTACCTGCAAATGAATTATAATTCTTCATTGATTCGTAAAAATATAAATATATTTGGTAAATGTCCTAATGAGATTAGAACTGCTAATATCATCATGTTTTACTCTATTTCTCCAGCCCCATCAGTCCAGCTTTTTACAGGAATGAGTGACGAGTGGGCGTTATTGTTTCAGTATCTGATTGACAGCACATTCAGCATCTCCAGCATTCATCATGCCTGTGATGCGCACATCTACATTTTTAAAAACAAATACTATACAGCATTACAAGGAATCTGTTATTTATGTTAGGCATTTTGGAATGGACATTAGCCAGGAATGGAAAATAATCCGCAGAAACATATTTCGTATTTCACCAAAATGGAGTATAAAAGAGAAGAGATAGAAACGCACAGAGGTGAGACATAATGAAAGGTAATGTCAGCCTATGAATAATGAAAATGCTAAAAGGCCCTATTATTCTAAAAGAAACCCTGAACAATCTATAAATCAACAGCAGATGTTCTCGCCTAGCCTCATGGATAGAACGTTTAGAGCAGCTAGCGTAACCAGTTCAAGCAATGTATATAATTATATGGTCAACACACAAACACTAACAAAAATGTGTTTATTTTTTTAAGTAGGTAAATTATGTACCAAACACATTTTATTCATCAATTTTGGGAAAACAGAATATTGAACTCATATTCTTCTATTAAAGGAATAGGAGCTGAGGAGAAGAGTAGCTCAGTTTACTCCACTCTGGAGCCTCCCAAATACAGTTGTGGCCTTAAGTACTGGCACCTGTACCCTTCATTCAGTAATGGACCATTTCTTCTAGAAAACTGTTGAAATTGAAAACTCTTTTGGTATTCACGTATGTATTACATAAAGTTGTAGATTATTTGAATTAATCAGCGCCTTAAACATCACTTGCTCTTCAGTTCTGTTTGGCATTTAAACAAGGTCCTTGTAGATGACTGTTTTCCATTCAGTTACATAGTATTGATTAACATCATTTAAAAAACATTTTTTTTTACCTAAAACTATTTTTCACCCATTCGCATTGATGTCATAGTAATTGCAGGGACATTAGGTGTAATGCTTACAGTGGTGAATACCAGGCCATTAGTGACCTACGGTGTCGCTGGCTGATGTAGGCTGCTTAAGTACTAGCAACACATCAAAATAGGAGGACGTTGCTTTCAGTCAATTGTCATGTGGAATTTGAGTGTGGTAATGACTCAGAACTGGCGGTCTGGGGCTGGTATGGTCACCGCTTCAGACTTATTTTCACTGTCTTTCAATAATCATTCTCCCTCGCCGATTATGGTTGGAAAGTCCCAACTGTGGAGAATGATGAATTGACATTCTCTCTCTATCTCCTTGCATTTCTCCCCCCTCCTCTCTACCCTCTCTCACCTCTCTTTCTGTGTCTCTGTCTCATTTCAGGGAGTGTCTAGGGGAGGCTCATGAGCCTTGTGACTGTCAGACATGGAGGATGTGGCTGCAGAAAGTCTCAGAGATGAAGCCAGAAGAGTGTAAGCACACACACACATACTGACACGCGCACACACATACACACCAACATTATATATGATATTGGCGTGTGTGTGATGTGCGTGTGTGTGTGATGTGCGTGCGTGCGTGCGTGTGTGCGCGTGCGTGTGTAGTGGCAGGTGTATCGGAGGCGTATGAGGACGCAGCTAACTGTCTGTGGTTGCTGACCAACTCTAAACCCTGTGCCAACTGCAAGTCCCCCATACAGAAGAATGAGGGCTGCAACCACATGCAGTGTGCCAAGGTACTCACACACACACACTCACACACACCAGCGCGGTGGCTGTTTAACAACAAGCGTTCCTCTGTCTGCAGTGTAAATATGATTTCTGCTGGATCTGTCTTGAAGAGTGGAAGAAGCACAGTTCTTCAACTGGAGGTTACTACCGATGTACACGCTACGAAGTCATAACTCAGCTGGAGGAGCAGTCCAAGGAGATGACTGGAGAGGTATTCACACACACACACACACACACAGTCCCTAGGAGATGACTGGAGAGGTATTCACACACACACACACACACACACACACACACACAGTCCAAGGAGATGACTGGAGAGGTATTCACACACACACACAGTCCAAGAAGATAACTGGAGAGGTATTTGCACACACACATTCATACACACACTAGCACTGCAAACAGAGATCCCACTGTAAATATGAAATAGCAGTGTTTGTTTTGCAGGCGGAAAAGAAGCACAGGAGTTTCCAGGAGCTGGACCGTTTCATGCACTACTACACCCGCTTCAAGAACCATGAACACAGCTACAAGGTAACAGAACACACACTGTTCTTATATTGTACATGGTTGTCTAACAGGGATGTTTTCCAACCCCCCATCACTGTCTCTACCCACCCTGTTCCCTCCCCATGTAGTTAGAACAGAGACTATTGAAAACCGCCAAAGAGAAGATGGAACAGCTGAGTAGAGCCTTTATTGGACGTGAGTCTCGAACCGACCTAACTCTACCTTCTGTCTTGCTGTATGTTGTGAGGTATCTAAGAGCTCTGTGTGTGCGCGTGCGTGTGTGCGCGTGTGCGCGCGTGCGTGCGTGCGTGTTTAGGTGAAGGCTCCCCTCCAGACACCAGGTTCATAGAAGACGGTGTGTGTGAGTTGTTGAAGACGCGTCGTGTGCTGAAGTGTTCATACCCTTATGGGTTCTTCCTCCAGCCTCACAGTACACAGAAGGAGATATTTGAGCTCATGCAGGTGGGTTCGTAACAGACAGTGGGATGTTGTCTTTACTCGCCGGTTTCGTCTGTACTCTTTGAACTTTTCTTCACCTCTGTCTTTCTCTCCCACTTTTCTTTTCTTCTTTCTCTCTCAGACTGATCTTGAGATGGCAGTGGAGGACTTGGCACAGAAGGTGAACCGTCCTTACCTGCGTACGCCGTGTCACAAGATCATCAGTGCCGCCTGTCTGGTACAACAGAAGAGGGAGGAGTTTCTGGCCTCCGTGGCTAGAGGAGTGGCCCCTAATGACTCACCTGAAGTATCTAGAAGGAGGTAGGTTGGAGATCGGGGAGAGAGATAGGGAGACAGAGAGGGGGGCAAAATGTAGAAATTAGCATATAGAAATGAACACAAAATGTGTTTTGAGGGCAACTCACAGTGAACCAGTAGATAGAACAGGGCTGACCATTGTGTAAAAAACCAAACTCTATATTGAATGTCTTTCAGTTTCCCTGCTGGCTCATGGGACTGGGAGTACCTAGGATTCACCTCTCCTGAGGTAAACACGCAACACCAGAGACAATCATCCTCTATGACAGTTTAGCCACAGGTCCATATGTGATAGTCATGTCCTCCCTTGTCACAACATCCACGCGACTTGACCTGTGTAATGTCCTACCTATAGGAGTATGCAGATTTCCAGTACCGGCGGAGACACAGGCCGCGCCGTAGAGGAGACATGCTGAGTTTACACAATCTGAGAAGCAACAGCAGTACTCCTGAAACCAACCAGAACACTGAGAATACAGGTACACACACACACACACACACACACAGTGTATTCTGTATATTCTGTATTTTTCTGACCATTGACCCCGTGTTGTTTGTGTAATAACGCGTTACAGAGGTCCTTCAGGAGAGAGTTGAGGGGAGGAGACAGCCTCTGAGGTCACTGGATGAGGACGACCCCAACATTCTTCTGGCCATCCAGCTGTCACTGCAGGACTCACAGAGGGAGAGAGAGATGGAGGGAGGGATGGGGGGAGGGATGGAGGGAGGGATGGAGGGAGGGATGGGGGGAGGGATGGGGAGGAGCTCCGGTGCATTTGAGGGACCGGGGCTTGGGTCAGGACAGGGTTTGGATATAGGTCCAGTAACGGGCCTCAGTGGCACTCAGGACCCCCAAAGTGTTGGTGCTTCTCTGGGGGCCAGTGGCTCCGCCCCCCACCCTAGACCAGACCCTAACCTGTCACTCAACGCTGAGCTGTTAGAGCTCGGAGAAAGTCTGATGAGACTGGGACAAATCACCACTCCATATACCCTGGACAACGCTAATATCACTACGTCGTATAAGTTAGACCACTACAACCCTGCGCACAGCTGCACTCTGGGTCAGGATCACAACTATGCTATTCTGGAAATGGACCACACCGCACCTTATACATACAGCTACGGTCGCCCCGGGGACTGTAACCAGGACCACGGCACTATCAACATTCCCTTCACTCCAGAGCACGACCTCAGCTGTGGTCCAAACCCAAACCGTGACCACCCGGATGTCGACACCGCCTACAGCTCTGTTCACTGCCAACCCAGACCCTACACTGACACTCCTCCTCACCCAGACCTTACAGGCTCTTCTAGCTCCAGACAAACAGGCCTTTACGCCTCCGACCCACAGCCCTATGCCACGGTCAGCCTTCCCCATCACCCTGACCCGGATCAGGCCGTCTCTCGTACCCAGAATACACATCCTGACCCAAACCACCACCAATGCTGCCCCTCCACCGCTGTCCCAGACCTTCACAGCCTGAACCCGCTCAACCTAGAGTCTCTCACCACTGACCTTGACCCCGCAACAAATCCAGACCGGAATTCCTCTGCCACACCCCAGACCCATTCCCACACCTCAGACACTCTAGCCCCCAAGGCCCCAACCACAGGTCCCCGCTCCTTCTTGCTGTCCTCCCCAGACCCAGACCTCCTGTCTCCAGTGGTCCCTCCAGGAGATCCCTTCTCCCCCAGTGACCCGGGCTGCCTGGAGCCCCTCGACCCCACAGCCGGAGCCCTGCTCCTTGACAATATTATGGCCTGGATCCAACACACACACCCCCAGGACAGTCCCCAGAACATCGCCCTCATCCCCTCCGTTAGTTCCGAGACTGACTCGCCCCCAGAGAAAGACTCGGCGACTATTTTACCCCAAGACGGCACGGACCGAAAGAGGGATTGCCCTCCCAACTCTGAGGCCAGTTGCAGCGAAGCAGCCCTAGCTGAGCTACAGCGGGCCCAAGAGGGTGAGGCGCGGGGGGCACAGGACAGCCCTGGGGACAGCCCGGAGGTTAAAAGACCCAGCACTCTGGATCTAGAGTGTCGCGGGGGTGAAGAGCGTGTGGAGCTTGTTGACACAGGGTGTGTGTCGGATCTGTCCCAGCATGCAGTTGAGACACACTCGCACGCAAACTGTGGTGATGGCAACCTCACTCCCACCCAAGCGGACCCAAGTCCTGCCCCCTGGCTAGTGGATGATCAATCATCTGAAGAGTGGGAAGAGCAAATTCACCTGGTGTGACAGCAGATGGGACAGGTGACAGCAAGAGAAAGGGTTGTGGAAACTGAGAGAATGACAAACAACAGATGGAGGATGAGAATATAGGAAGAGAGAAAAGAACGGAAGAGAAAATGGGGGTAGTGGAATGATTGACAGCACTGTCATAGAGCGCTTTGGAAAGACATAGGGAGGAAAAGCACTTATAGGAAACAGCAGGAGAAACGTCCTACATTAAACATGGGGTGTCCACTAGATGTAGCTTGCTGGGCAGGGGAAGCCAATATGTATGTGTGCCCCAGGTCCATTCAGGTCATGCAGTTGCCTGATTTAATGAGAGATGTTGTGTGTTTAAATACAATAATGTATGAGTGATTTTATCTTCCATAACCATTTCACTACTGATGGACAGGCTGCTTGTATGCGGTTGTCTGAGAGTAACACCAGGGCATGTTTGTTTTTGTTTTTATTCAACTGTTATCCAGATTATAACTCTCGAGAGATAGATGAGAGGGTTCGTGACATGGTTAATTTTTAGAAACATAGTCCACAACTGAGATGATTTGTGTGCCTTCATTTTCAATATTTCTTTAATTGACAATCATCTTTTTGTTGATGCAGAACCCCAATCAATGTGCAGATAATATTATTACTACTTTATGTTTTTGTTCTTTTTCTTTTGTTTGTGTGGGGGGTTTACATGGTTTCTTTTTTAGATGTGTTCATGGAAGCAGCTATGGTCTGAAGCCATATGTCTGAGTAGGAGAGCAGATCGAGCTTCTGGTCCTCCCTGTCAATGTAATCTGATTCATTATGATCTGAAAGTAGGACTAAACTGATCTTAGAAAAGTTCTACTCCAAGACATGTCATCCATACAGCACCAAGCCTTTGATTAGGTATGGGACAGGAGGCCTTGTGTTGGTGTAATGGATACAGTATGCACTGGTAGACAGACAATGTACGAGAGATGAATCTGCTGTATACAAGGAAAGAGATTTTAATTAAATTTCTGAAATCGTATTTCTGTAATTCTAATGAACTATGTTGCTCTACTTCAGGGCTGTTCAACTCCGGTACTGGAGGGCCAAAACACTTCTAGTTTACATCCTCTCTTTAATAGCAGGATGTGTTGTTTTGCCCTGAGGTTATAGAAAACATGAACGTGTAGTTTGGATTTAAAGTCTTAATTTTTTTGTACAAAATCACTGTTTTAAGTTGAGAATTGTTAAGCCCGACTTTGTTCACAATAAAAAAAATGTTGTTTTGTATTTTTTGGGTTATCTGATTTAAAGTTCTGTGTCATGTTTTCTAACCCATGCATCATATTTTTATATTACTGTACCCTGGAAACCATAAACCTTGATGTTATTTGCACTTTCTTAGAAGATACTTGATACATTCCCAGTCCATATAAATGACAGCAACATTTAATGTGTGGCCATGGAGTGATAGTATCAGTAAAAGGTTTACTCTCAATAAAAAAAAAAATCTTTCAATTGTTTTTTTTATTTTAATGTTATTTAGGTATGTACTTAAGCAATAAGGGACAAGGGATGTAGTAACCAGTAATAATCAATATACAACGCTCCTACAATGTTATGTTATTTTTATGCACAAAGCAACATGGAGAGCCTGGATACAGCCCTTACACGTGGTATATTGGAAATCCTGAATGATGATAGTGGTATATGAGACCATATTGCACAACTGTGACATCACAACAGTTTTTACTGATATAATTGCTTTGGTAACTGGTTTATAACAGCAATAAGGCATTTTGGGGTGGTTGTAGTATATTGCCAATATACTACAACTAAGCACTATGTCCAGGCACTCCACAGTGCGTTGTACATAAGAACAGCTCTTAGCGTTAGTAAATTGGCCATATACCACACCCTCATCCTGCCTTGTTGTGTACATGCATTACTACTACTGAAAACTGGTTACCAATCTAATTAGAACAGTAAAACGCTTTTTGTCTTCTATCTTGCTACAGTATAATGCTTTGAATAAAGGAGTTGTACAGCCTCATCACAAAACCATCCAATTATAGCTAAAGAAATGTGCAAGATCTGCTACTGTTTTAGTCATGCATTTTGTTTGTTGTATCAACCGGTATCAACCACTAGAGGGGATTTTTCTTTAATGCTTTTTGCGGGTTCTGTCGTTTTTGTATGACGTCGGTGTTCCTGCGACGAAAACGTATTTCATTCAACAGCGGCGGCCTGTGATTTCACTTGTACGCTGTAATTTTTCTGTCTTTGGTGGAGGATTTGTCTTTGCAATCCATCACCATCATGAAACTCGTAAGGTAAGAAAAATAAAGAACACATCTGAGCTCTTATGCTTCCATCAATATACAAAAAATATAGGTTTAACTTGCTGGATGGATTTAGATATGGAGTGCAGGCTTAGAAGCAGAATTCCGAGGCGGGAAGAGGCTAACTGAGCTGGTATGAATGAATAAGATATGTGCCAATATCCTATTCATTCTGACTTCGCTATCTTTTGTTTCCACAATTACAAGATATGTAGTCCCGAAAAACCATCAGGAAAATAGGATAACTGCAGCTGAGAACTATATTGTTACCCAGTTACTCTGTATTGAGTGCTGTTGTTATTTGCTAGCCACCAAAATGCTAACTTGTTATTGGCTAACAGATCACTGTGCAGACTGGGCCCAGCTGGTTTACTACAACAATGATAGAACTGCATTGTGTTTTTCTCTTGCGTTAATTTTCGCTTTCATATATTCTGGTCGGTTATTCTCGTTTTTTTTTGGACATTTTAGACAACAAATTACTGTAACGTTAGCTAACACCCCGCTGTCTGTCGAAATTGTTTACTGCAGGGCCTGTGTGAGGACAACCTGGAAAGCAAATGTGTACTGTAATTCTGTTTACTCACAAACAAAATAAACGGCTATTCTTATAACATTACTTGAAATCATAAAATGCTTTTTCTCCTGTAGATTTTTGATGAAACTCAGCCATGAAACTGTGACCATTGAGTTGAAAAATGGAACCCAGGTCCATGGAACAATCACAGGTAAGATCCTCGTAGCTGAAAATGACTACACCTCCAATTAACCACTGATTACAAGTGTTGAACTAAATGTTATCAAAAGCTACACATTCTTGTTTAAATGCAGGTTATTCGTTGGTTACTAAAATATGTAGTTTTGGATGAAAACAGTGTTATGTGATAAAGGATCGACAGTTAGGGCTGCACGATTTGGATAAAAAATTTAATCACGATTTCTTTGACAAATATTGCAATTATGGTTATTATTTTTGATTTTCAAACATGGTGTGAACAGTGTAGATAGTCTCACTTTAAAATAGATATCATAGCCTACATAATGTGCTATCTATTAAACTGAATAAAAATTGAGTTCAAGTTAAGTGGTTTTTATTTTACACTTACAGCCTGTGTCAAAACATTGAACTATTGTTTGTTTAAATACTCATTTAATGCAATGGCTTTGCTGCATTTGCTATACTTATTGCCATAGCTAGTTAGACAAAATTTCTCAACCCTTGAGGTACATTTGCAACCATATTAAGTATTTTTGTAGGCACCTACGTTAAAGCCGAAACTTTTAATAACCATGCTGTTGTGTGTATGGGACAATATCTTGGTGCCACTCACTAGCTTGAAGCAGACGCCTTTGCTAGCAGTTGCAGTGTTAACTCAAACTAATATTGAAAAACCATCAAGCATTTCAACAAAATGACTCCAGGAATTTAAGTAATCTACAAAAATACCTACAGCACCTGCAAGAAAAACTATGGATGTTGGCAAGTTGGATATTGCACATGTCAGTATTTCAATTTTGATTATAATTCGATTAATCGTGCACCCCCATCTACAGTTCGTACTGATTGTGGTGAAACTCCATTGATTGGTTAGGTGTAACCTGTGTGTCTAGTGTATAGGCATGGCAGAGGGAGAGCCAGGAGTTTGGCTGGGATAGGCAACTTAGAGGGCCCACAACAGTCTGAATTCATCATGAAGGGGCTGCGTTGACTGGCGTGCCCAGATGCCTATCTTCCACAATAATTTTGCAGTTATTTTTAGTTTTGTACTTAACTTCTTGCAATTTTTCACCTTTTGCCAGTTAAGATTTAGCAATTTTACAACACATCATGCAATTCTACACATTGGCATGAGTGACTAATAAGACCAATTGAGGAAGAAGTGATTACTAGTTGTTTAGATGTCGGTTGCTCCAATGAACAAAAATATAAATACAACTTGCCAAAACTTAATCGATTTCTAGACTCAAAGTTCATGGAAGGAAATAATTTGATTAATTAGACCCTCATTCATTTCAAATAAGATGTTTCTTGTGGAATGTTTGCATAATCTTTTATTTCAGCTCGTGGAGCACGAATCCCCAACTTTGTGTTGCTCCCAATATTGTCCTGTGCTGAATAACTTGACAGTCAAACAACTTGTAGCAAACAAAGGCAAATTGAGTGACCGTAATTGGAATGCTGGTGCACGACCACATTTCAGAAAGCTTTGTCAGTAACCTTTGAATAGGGTTACTGCGTAACAGTGTGCATGGTCTGTCACATTGCGTAACGACACTAACAGTGGTGATTGACCCTGTCCCAGGCGTGGATGTGAGCATGAACACCCACCTGAAGGCAGTGAGGATGACTCTGAAGAACCGGGAGCCCACCCAGCTGGAGAGCCTCAGTATCCGTGGCAACAACATCAGGTACTTCATTCTGCCGGACAGCCTGCCCCTGGACACCCTGCTGGTGGACATAGAACCCAAGGTCAAATCCAAGAAGCGAGAGGCTGGTGAGTACACACACGGACAGCAGAGAAATGGTGAGGCCGGTCAACGGCTTGAGATCTTGGTCAGAGGAGGCCTCTTTCAAAGATTTCTCTCAGGAAGAGAAACAACCTATATGAACAAAATTTATATTAAAAAACATGGATTCCCCCTGGGTCACATTTAGACATTGAAGGCCAAATGTTTCTATTTGGCTCTTTGAGACTCAAGCATTTGGATATTTTAACACTTCTGTTGTTATTGTTCTCTAGTTAACGCTACATGTTCATGCTAGTACTCTACATTTGAAAATGTCTTAATTATTTTGACATTAAATTTCTGTAAATGAGTCAAACATGTAATGGTTGATCCCTTATTCTGATCTAGCATTACATTACACATGTTACTACAAACTTGTTGGATGAATTTGCAATATGTTTTGGTTGTTTTTGATTGTCATGCCTGGTAGAAATTAATAATAGTGTATTGAGTCATTTTTATT
>JACXGI010017127.1:0-14923 GCA_016801175.1 Esox masquinongy
AGCAATAAATAAAAATGTGTGACCTGGACGCGCCCGTCAAATAGAGGTTTTGTGATATTTTTGCTTCTGACGAAATAGCACAAATGAGACGTTGTTATTTGCAGAAAAATAACCAGATTAACATGGAAAAAGAATGAAGTCTCTAACTTCTACAGTTCTAGAGAAATAAATAAAAATGTGTGACTTGGACGCCTCAAATTGAAATTTTGTGATCGCGATTGTGGGGCTTCTGGTTGACGAAAGTACACAAATGAGACGTTGTTATTTGCAGAAAAATAACCCTATTAATGTGGAAGAAGAATGAAGCATCTAACTTCTACGGTTACGGAGCAGTGAGCAAAAATATTTTCATCGCGCTTAGAGTCATGAAGTGGATGTCTCAGTATGTCAGCGTGGCCAATATAGGTATGTAGTGGAACTGTACCCACAGGGAAATCGGGGTGCCGGGGTTGTGGCAGTCCCCCTCAGCAACCCCATTTAAATTGTATGGTGGGAAAAGTAATTGAATTGATTGAAATTTCCCTTCTGATCATTCAATTATGAAGGAGGTCATGGAATTGTGGAAAAGGCCAGGATAATATCAAATTCTTCTTGGGATGAAAGACCTGTTGTTAAATTTAATAATAATTAGTGGAATTATAATAAATGTATTGATGTACAGTATATTTATGTATATTTGTATGTGTATCACTGCACTAATGAATTTTTCTGATATTTTTCACACAGATGTAGGAAATGTATCAACTTCAGCAATCACATCTGGAGAGAAACAACAGGAGGACTGCAAAGATAAGAAGTCTCACCCCTGCCCCCGTTGTGGAAAATGTTTCCTAAATGAATCCGATTTAAAAAGACATTAACATATGTACAAGAGAGTAGCCTTACTCCTGTTCTGACTGTGGGAAGTGTTTCTCTCATTTAAGTTTCCTTGAAATTCACCATCGCTTACATACAGGAGAGAAGCCTTTCTCCTGTTCTGACTGTGGGAAGGCTTTCTCCTTATTAGGTAACCTTAAAGTTCACCAACGCATTCACACTGGAGAGGAATCTTATTCATGTTCTGACTGTGGGAAGAGTTGTTGTCAGTTAGCTACGTTTAAAAGGCACCAGCACAAACACACTGGAAATAAACCGTAGTCTTGTTCTGAATGTGGGAAAGGTTTCATTACATCATCTGAACTTACTGGCCATAAGAGAGTGCACACAGGAGAGAACTTATTCCTGTTCTGACTGCGGGAAGAGTTTCTCTTGTTTAGCTAGCCTTAAAAGTCACCAGCGCATACACCCTTGAGATCAACCCTACTCCTGTTTTGACTGTGGGAAGAGTTTCAGTCATCCAGTTTCCCCATAAAATACACTATTCAAAAAAATTAAGGTATCACTTAATTCACACATCAGGTCTAAATATATTTAAGATCAAAATCTTTACTGTACATTGTGTAATCTGTTGAAAAATGACAATGGTCAATGGAAACCAAAATCACCAACCGATTCAGAGCTGGATTCAAACTCACACCGATTATCAAAGGAAACTATTGAAATCACAGGCTGTCCAACTTGCGTGAATTTCATCACGGCAACTCATAATGTGACTCAGTTGTGTGTATGGCCCCCACGTGACTGTATGCACTGCCGACAACGTCTGGGCATGTTCCTGATGAGACGGCGGATGGTGTCCTGGGGGATCTCTTCCCCAGACCTGGATCAGGTCATCAGTGAGCTCCTGGACAGTCTGTGGCGCTACTTGGCAGCGTCGGATGCGCCGATACATAACGTCCCAAAGGTTCTCAATTGGATTCAGATCTGGGGAACGTGAGGGCCTGTCAGTGGCATCAATGCCTTCATCATCCAGGAACTGCCTACACACTCTGGCCACATGAGGCCGGGCATTGTCCTGCACCAGGAGGAACCCAGGGCCCACTGCACCAGCGTAAGGTCTGACGATAGTTCTGAGGATTTCATCCTAATACATAACAGCAGTCAGGGTACTGTTGGCTAGCATGTGGAGGTCTGTGCGACCCTTTAAGGATGTGCCTCCCCAGACCATCACTGACCCACCGCCAAACCGGTCATGCTGGATGATGTTGCAGGCAGCATAACGTTCACCACGGTGTCTCCAGACTTTCAAGTCTGTCACGTGCTCAGTGTGAACCTGCTCTCATCTGTGAAGAGAACTGGGCGCGAAAGTCAGACCTGCCAATTCTGGTATTCTCTGCAAAACGCAAAACTAGAGAAGAATCAGTCAGGAAGGATAAGGAGAGAGGAATTGTCTGTGGCCACCACCTGCAAAACCATTCCCTCTTTGGGCGTTGTCTTGCTGTTGCCTCTGCAGTGCACCTGTTATCACTTTCATTTGCACCAAAACAGGTGACATTGATTCACAATCACCTATGCTTCCTACCTGGACAGATTGAAATCCCTGAAGTAAAATCGACTTTGTGTTATACTGTGATGATTACGTGTCAATGCATACATTCTGGTCAATAACATACCTGTGAATGTAGGAAGTGCTTTCCAACATGATCTCAACTGAAGTAACTAACATCCAGTCACTACCTGAGATATTATCCTAATATTGTCCTTTCAGTTAGAATAGAGAATGCTCCTACTCCTAATAGAAAAGTGTGATTTATCAAGCAATCCTACAACCATGTTATGAACACGTGCAGGACTTTGGCTATTTAAACTTTGACATCCATGTATGACACCCATGTACGGTTAATTACCCATGTATGGTCAACAGCCTGGGGGAACAATGATGTACTGGTCAGTTTGGTTTGGACATTGGTAGGAACATGTTTTTATAGATTGTTTTTTATAATAGTAGGGACATATAGTTTAGATACATTCTATTGCATCCTCATGTGTTTTTTGTGTTTTATAGTGTAATTGAGAAAATGTGAGTGGTTGGTAGATTTGTAACCGGATTTATGAACCAAAAGGTTCCCATACGGAAAATACATTTTAAATATATTTTTTTAAACATATTTGGGATACATTTATTTAAATACATGTATTTAAAGAAATGTAATTAATACATTTAGAATGCAAATAAAATGTATAAAAAATGTTGGAGATGCATTTGAAAATGTATTGGAAAATATGTACTAAATATATTATACAACACATTTGGGAAATATATTTTGAATACATCTAAAAAAAACCATAATATTTGGCAGGCCGTGTCTTGAACCCATGGTGTTTATCTTCTGAGTCAAGTGTGCTAACAACTACTCCAAACAGTTTCAGAGAGGCGAGTTGTGGTCTTGTAGGGACGGGGTAAAATGGGAGAGTGGTTGGAAAGGTTTACCACTGGGTTACGGGGGACGGCTAGGGAAATGAGTGCAAGGGAACGTAACCATAGTGATAAATAAAATAAATAAAAATATATAAATGTTTAAATAATCTTACTCCATATTGTTTGTAAACATACGCAAACCTCAATGACCATGATATGCTGGAAGTTCTTAGAAAAGGTAGCTAATCTTTCCTCACAAGCCCAACAATTAAAAAAGATCAACAATTTAAAAGATCATATGTTTCACGGCCTATGTTATCCTCAATGCTCCTCATCAGTCAAGTACAGAAAACAAGGGACGGTGTAGCTCGCGTGAACTCAGAGACGATCAGTCTGGTCACTTAGATTTATGTATGTGAATGTGCCTATATCAGTTCTCATAAGCACCCATAATGTGTAGGTCGTTTAACACCAAACCATACAGTAAAATGGTGTGTGTTCCTAGGGCTAACAGAAAGTGAAATATGCCCAACCACTCAGGGATGACTCGAAGGTCATATGTTCCAAGGCCTAACCAAACTGCTTCGAGAATTCCAGGACTCAGGGACTCCAAGTCTGGTCGCTAAGACTTACTTACATGTGTGTAATTACCAGTAGCCCTACAAACTTGAGTATGGAGATGAGCGAGGAATGCTGTAGTATGAGTACCAACAAAATTCAATGTCCTCCCAACTAGTCTAACGGTCTACCAATTATACCATAAGTATCTAAGACACTATAGCACGAAGGTATGCTAGGAGCTTCTGTTAAAGATAGACTCCTGAATTTGACTACAACACAATGTGTCAGGACAAACTCCTAAATATGACTACAAGACGTGTTGGGAGATCTCTTTAACGAGGACAAACTCCAATAACTTTTTGGAGACATGTCTGATTTTAGGATAAATAGCCATATCTAAAACTCTCCCCCAAACAGTCATTAGAATTGCTTTACCTTGGCAAACACAATGAACACAAAGTACAGGAACTGTCCCAATTAATCAATGCAAAATTATTGAATGGACGGGGCATTACTTCCAGTTGTTGTCTGATATGCAACAAGGACAATCATTTCTACAATTTTCTTGTGAAGTTTGACCCATAACCCATACAGTACAATAAAGGATATCAGCCTTTTCTGCCCTTTATGGGGAACAGGAAATATCCAAACACTACAGATAAATGTCCACAATATCATGCATTTAGTTACACTCCAGTTTGCTCAGAGTTTCACACCTCTCCAGGTGAGCTCAGGAGGGTGTGGCTGATGGCCCACACCTGGTGTTCCAGATCTTTAGAGAAGCAAATGTTACCCAGGACACTGATTAACATCACCAACGGTCTGTTTGAGACTTGGTGGGGCCAGATCTTTAGAGAAGCAAATGTTATGCAGGACCCCTGATTAACATCACCAAGGGTGTGTTGGAGACTTGGTGGGGCCAGACGCACCTCTTCATCGAATACACTTCCACTCTTCCTCAACAGACATTTCTCATTACACTACAGTCTTAATAAGGTTGCTCCAGTATGTTAGAGTGTATTTATGATTGCAAGATGACATGCATTTTGTAAACGTATATCTATAAATATATATGTATTACAACACCTAAAGAGTGATTTTACCATGAATACTTCACTAATGATGAACATTTTGAAAGTGTTGTTTGTATATACACTGCGTGAAGCAAGTGTGCTGCATTTGTTTAGAAAATCTGGTCCTGTTATTGGCTGTAATATAATATTGATTTCAGCAAAAACCCCATCCCTGGGTTACACCTAAGGGATCCCAAAGTCCTTGCCAGGTCCAATATCCACTAAAGACTGAGGCCTATAAGGGAATGACACCTTTGTTTAGCTGTAAAAGAGATCTTGGTCTCAGTTTGTGTTCCTTGTTGAAATGATGTTAAAATAATTTTCAGGTCTGCTATGAAGTGAAAAAATTTAACAAGTCTTACATGAATGTCATTTTGAAATGTGAACATTAATTGTTTTGAAATACATTTGGACAAAATTGAAATGTAATTATACATTTTGAAATTTCAGAAATAAAAAGTGGAATACATTTTGATACCTGAAATGTAAATTGAATAAAGTTAAATGTATGCATACATTTTTAATTACATGTCGGGAATATAATGTAACATACATTCTCATACCTGAAATGTATTTTGAATAAAGTTAAATGTATTCAACATATATTAATCTTACATTCTACATGCATTTCGCATTGCAAAAATTCATTTATTTTCCGTATGGCTTCATTTGTATCTTCAATATAAGGGCGCATTCTTAGGGAAAAGAGTTTCTTACTGCAAATACAATACCATGAAATATAAAATGAAATTGTGCTTGCTACACCACCAACTTTTTTAAAACATCAAATGAATGTTATGTTACATGAGAAAAAATACATTGATCCATCTGTTTTGAGGCAAAGTGTGTGACAATTGTTATATTTGTAACTTATTTCTTCATTTTCTAGAATAATTATCATCTGTAGAGTTACCTGGATGAATAGCTATGTACTGTAAAGCTAAACATCGTTCTGCTACCTACGCGTAGTCTTAATTACGCGTGGTCTTTTTTGTAAAAGAAAAAGTCCTTACCTCGATTTTCGTTTTTGCAGTCATTATTTCTGCTGCTATCCCAAAACAGATTGAAGTACACAAATAGCTAAAGTTGAGCTGATGTTAATAAATTGGTGCGACGATAATATCAAAACATTATCACAGACACCAAATCAGAACTAGAACAGAGTAGCTATTGTTAAGAAAATTATGAGTTTTTAACAGTACTATGCTTATAGTCAGTGGTGTAGTGGTGCCCGGAGAACTGGGTATACTGTAATCAGGGGTGTAGAATTAGGGGGGACGGGGGGGTCATGACCCCTCCAAATATTACAGACAGGTCAATGTGACCCTCCTGGAAAAGAGTGAAAATCCTGGGATTTTTCTAATGACTCATAATTGTATCCTCATTTATTACTTGGTGTTTGGTAATGAAGGGCCTACTTTGCATCAGCAACACTGACTCAATGACAAACAAGTCATTCATAAGAATACAACTGATGGCACCTTTATTCATATCAACTAGTTTCTAAGTAATTAATCATTTGATTAATTGGATTATCATTAGTTATTTATAAATACAATAAAAAATGTGTCAGGCAGTAGTATGCAAAATCATGATCCTATTAAACAGCTACTTCAATTAGGGTACAGTCATTTAGCAATCAATTATTTATTTATCAATCATTGGACACCTATTTGGAAGTTGAAAACAAATATTTCAGCACTTTGTCAACAATTATTAAATGATCAATATGTTTTGATATTAAATGTAGCGAGCAAAATAATCAGAAAGTAGCAACAATCTTGTCAAGGAGTATTAACCCAACTCCAACCTACTATGACTCTATTGAGAGATGCAGAGTACAGGCATAGATGACACATACACATTAATTAGTAGTATAGTAAGAACATTTACTTAATACTACAATAGAGAATACTACAGGCCAGATATTCCAAAACAGTTCAAAGGTTCTACCAAAAACAGTCAAACTTATGCGTGAGTGTGAAAAAAAAATAAGCATGTGATTGAGTGTGTGTGTGTGTGTGTGAGAGAGGGAGTGTATTGAATGAGAGTGTGTGCCCTGTGGACTACATTGCATAGGTCTCTTTAGCTACTGATGCCTTTAAGCACAACTATCTTTTCAAAAGGTGTGGCATTTAGACATCGTTGATGGGGCGGGTTGATCAGTCCAGCAAAGGAAAATAAACGCTCTATTGAAGCTGAGGATGGGATGATTGTGTTAAACCTCCAAAAAGGTGCTTGATTAGGGGATACTGCTCCAAAGATGCCAAGTACAAGTTTCACACCTTGACCTTTATCAGGTATAGATGCCTTTTCTGTTTTCTTCTCAACAAGTCTGGCCAAATTACTGAGTAGGCACCAATCAGAGGCAGCATTTTTATGATGTCATCATGTAGACTTTTCACAAACTATTTTACAGCATTTTTTAGCTACAAAATACAAAACACTAAAGTATTTTGATACAAAATATAAAGCCATTTTCATCAAATACAAATGACAAAATTCTATTTTGTATTTGAAATACATATTTGAAATACAAGTATCATAAATACTGCCCATCCATGTCTAACACCATGTAGATACATTGGAAACCAAGTCTTTGAACTACCCAAACCTACCCAGTTTCTTGCATCCTAACCAGAGGTTTTTGGACTTTATAGTAAATCTTTCACTTTACTGTCTATAGGTCTGGCCAATCATTGTTGTCTATGAAGAACAAAAAACACAGTATACTCAATAATTTACAGTGAAAGTGCAAATAAGATGACCAATTTACACCACAACAAGATTGCAATATTGTATTAAAATAGCAAGCTATGTATGATCCACTATTGGCTATATGAAAGCTGAAAGGTTTTAAATAAGAAATCTAGCTAACTGGCTACCAGTCCTGATGTCAGCTTCCTTACCCGCATTTTCCAATTGAACTATAGCTCCCATTTCCAAAACTCAAAAATTGGCAACAATAAAGCTAGAAAACGTTAGCTAGTTAATGCAGCTAGGGAGTACTGCCAAACCGCAACATTGATAAATTGGTTTAAGGCAAAAATACGTAATTTTCTGATATACTGTACGGTACAGTCTGTACCAATGGAGGTACCAAGTCCTTACCATGGAGGATCCGGTTGCTCTCAAAATGTTTCAAAATCTGGAAGGGCACCAGCAGAGCTGACAGTTTTGTCTAATGCTCGACTACGTTTATTTGGTTGGACAAATGAAATATTCGGAAGTAACGTTAATCCTATGGAAATACAATTTTACCTCGGGGGAAAAAACCCTGAATATTCTGGTAGGCAAAAATATTTGACTGAAGTGAAGTAACATAAGGATCTAAACAACTAGCCACTCCGAGCTATGTTTTTTATATTTCTGGGAATTATTATGGCTGGGAAGCCCCATATGGACTTTGTAAATTTGCCTGCGTCACATTTTGGCACCTTTTTGTGTTTTATCGAAGTCATTTACATTATTTTGTTTAGGAACATGAATAGCGGTTTATTAATTTTCTGTTCTTACATCACTGTTGTTTAGACGTCTGTGTATTCCACTTGCATTTTTCCAGTAGGGTGAGATCAGAAAAAAATACTGCTAATATTTATGACAGGTAATATATAACCTATTTGAACATCCACATCACATTAACATAATTCTAGCACACTGGTTTGCTTTTACAGTGGAGATTTGCACATGTTCCCTTTACTGGGATTATTTTGAGGATTTTAAACGAAGAGCCGTTCGGGAGCCAAATGAGTCGTCTCTTTACGGTGAACGGAGCCAAAAGAACCGGCTCACCCAAACGAATTGGACCGTCACTACACCAGACTGGGAAACGTGATCACTGCCAGGAAGGACATGGAGACAGATTAACGCATTTTACTTCAGTGTCATAGCTATGGGATAATAATAGAGGGATTTATATTAGATAGTAAGTTAGCAGTCTTTATTATGAGGGCAATTTGTTGCACAGCCAGCAAAGCATTCAACAATTGACATAGTTAACTCCCCAAACACCACACAACAATTCACACACAAAAACAACATACAACAACAAACTTTGTGCAATTCAGAAGGACGACAGCATCAGGGACAAAATAATTCTTAAATCTGTTGGTTCTACATCTTGGTAGGTTGTTGTCTATTTGGGGTGACTAGGGTCAGTAAGGGGAGAGTTGGGACAAGTCATTTAGATTTATGCCTGCAAATAGATTTAAAGGAATAATGCTGTTGGATGTGGTATAAAATTATGTATTTCGTTTCTGTAGGGAGACAAAAATAAGAGGGGGATTCAGACTGTCCTCCTTGTGTCTGGTCCACACTCCAGTCCAGTTGGTGGCGCTAATGCACCGGAAACGGTGGTTGCCAACCGCTATATAAATAGTAAAGAAGCAAAAGAAGAGATATCAGGATTCATTGTGTTGGAGCGGGTTGTTGCACGTTGTTAGTAGGCTGAAGTTTGGTTACCGAACTTTGGTATCGTTTCATTTCGTGAAATACAAGCAGAAATCCAAGTAGAAGAAATGGTAAGTGATCAAACCGCTATAATCTTTGTCAGTTCCATATAAATACTCAGCAGTTTGAATGGTTAAACCGCGGTAATCCTTACTGTTTATTCAAATAAAATATGAATGTTCTTCATGAAATGTAAATCAGTATACGGTTATCCAGACCATAAAACAAAGCTGTAACGTTTGTATGAATTTTCCTACCTTGCAACGGGAGGCACTATAGAGCGTTAGCATTTTATTAGCGCTAGTCCTGTTTCAAACGGAAAACCTTAACAGAAAGAAAATAACCAGGCAAGCTTAGTTCCCGTGTTGTGCCGAAAATCTACCCCCCTCTTCGCGTGAACGCGCACTCTCGATTCTCATTGCTGCGACTTGTTTGCTTGTTTAGAGGACAGTTTAGCCTACATATTTCACTGATCTAAGTAACAAAAAGTTTTAATTTAATTGTGTACATCAAGGCAGCAATCGATGACCACATTAGGCTGCGTTTCATTCGATTTTTTAAGGCAGGTTGATCGCGTGGGAAGCCACTGTCTGCTGTTTTCGGCTGGCTATTTGTTTCAAGTGTATTACTATGAACAAATCGTTGGCAAAATCGGTCATTATCTCCCATTTCGTATTCGACTAGTGTTTTCGAAAGTGTGCCTGCTGAAATTATCCCCCCTATCTTGGGACTGCCAAGTCAAGGATACAGTATACCTTTGCATAGAATGTCCTTTTGAGCTGCAAAATTTAATGAAGTGATTTAGGTAGTGATGGCCATTCGAGGCTTCATTACCGATATTCTAGCAGCAGGATATTATGCTAGTAGTGCTAACTCATTTTCTTTTTTAAAATAAAAGCCATCATTGTTAACTATATTACCTTATATATTTCAATGATGGCTTTTATTTTTAAAAGAAAATCTGAGTGCTGCCAGCATAATATCCTGCTGCTAAAATAACGCTAAAGAAGCCCCGATTGGCCATCGCTAGATTTAGGTCAAGATATTCCTTTAAATATTAGTCTGGCATGTGCTATTTAATAGATGTGTTCTGTCCATAGTATTAATGATGGTTGTATGTGGCCTGGAACTTCTGTAGTGATTGCATAACATTTCATTTTAGTTATTCAGTATTTTAACAAGTTTTCATTTTACAGCAACAACCTACAGGGATAAAAACAAATTCCCATAAAGCAATGCTGTTTGAAACTGCCACACCTCCAGATCGTGATGTTGTGCTTTAGAATTGTAAAACTAGTTTTCTACAAGCCAAAAAATATTAGTCCGTCGTTGTGACAGGGTGTTTGTATGTTCACAGATCTAATGTCACGCTTACGTTTTACGTATGACTTTGTTTTACGATCATACCAATTTATGTATGGATTTTCTTACGATCCTAACAATACGTACGCAAAACTTTTGGCAGATATCTAACTCCATAGGAGCGGTGTATTCGAAGTAATGGTAAGCAGGGCTGGAAATTAAGCAAATTTTGGAACCACTAGTCCATCAGGCGAATGAACTTTTGCTGATTTATCTGAGGGAGTTTTAAATGCGGTGACTAAGATAATGAGTCATCAGCCCTCATATTATGAGGCTCATAATCAGTCTGCCAGACTCGCCTTGAAATAAATAGTCGGCACCTTCAAGCATCGCCCCCTTGGTTACTGTAGCTACAACTGTATAGTATTCTAATATCTTTCTCAGTACAAGCCACGAAACACGTCAATCATTTTAGAATTAGTTCAGCGCAAAAACGGTAAAGATGCGTTCAGTATCTTTTGCAACCTGTAGTGTGTTTTATACGTTTTGTCATGATTACTATTAAATATCACCAGGAGTAATATCACGTTCATTAGCCTACCAGCTGCCGTTAACGTTCATTGAATGTTAAGCAATACATAATCTTGAATGCAGCCTAAGTTTGAGTGAATACTTTTGTATGCACTATTTAAATAATATACATTGCTTTTGCTAATTACATAGGGTTGGATATTTTTGGGTGACTTATAATATTGGGCCCAGAATAATTGAACATGAATACTGGAAATCCATTTAACATCCATTTAAACTATTAGTCCTGTTCGTTACTCTGTAAATAGTTACAAACAGGGCTAGTAACATTTTACCCGGGCTAGTGGAAATTTTGGCCTACTAGCCTGGCTGGCTGGTGCCAAAAATCCTTAAGATCTACCCCTGATGGTTAGGGCTGCAACTAACAACTATTTTCATAATCGATTAATCTGTCAATTGCAACTTCGATTAATTGGATAGAAATAATACAAATTCCTGAATTAAATGCAAGTGTTTTATTTAAGATACATTTTAGTTTTCTGTGTTTTTCTTATCCTTTTACAGTGCCTTCATTAAAACAATTGTAGGTTGTAGCTATAAAGCAAAAATAAGCATGTGCAAAAACTGAAGTGTTATCATGATATCATTTTCAAGACTGCTGAAGATGTCGGAAAAGCATTCCAGGGTACTGAGGAATACTAGTTGAGGAATGTTTGACTGAGACTGTAAATGTTAATGCAAATTGTAATGCATTTAAATACCTCAACGCTTCTATTGTGGAGAAATATAGAGCTCACCAAATATGACAGTAATGGGTTAATTAATCAGTAACGTGGTGAATGCTTAGCTAGCCAGAGCTGCTCAACTACACACAAACTCAACTTGCTCAAGTAGACTTGACATAAACATTAACTCAGCCATGCATCCAAGGGTAACTATTTCTCAATTAAAAACTTAACTCCATGAATACAAACTAAAATAATGACGTATTTGCATTATATAAACATAGCGTGCAGAGCCCTCTTCATCTTCCGTCATCAAGGCTACAACGTGTTTTCTCTTTAAATGCTCAAGCTTTGCTGTCGTTCTCTCGTGTCATGAGAGTTCTGCCTTGCAACTTTTGCAACCAACAGTTTTCATTGAATTCTTTAATGTAAAGCAGTCCTATAATTTTCACCTTTTTGTCTGGGTTGCCATGTCCGCTTATTATAAGTGACTTTGGCTTTCTTTTTTTCAGAAAGTCATGAGTTTAAATAAAAGCTGTACATGTCCCATACTGTCTAGCCCTGCTGCCTACAGTATATCTGGGCAACTACCGGCTACTACTATAGCAGTGATTTGGTTCCCTTCCCAAATCAATTTACTTTTGTTTGCAAACAACGGCAAATACATTTCTGTTAGCATTGTATTCACCATCAATGTGTTCTCAAATATTATGAAAATATGATCATTATGTTGTAAGCTACTGAAAGAAAAATTGGCTTAAAATGTAATCGCAGCTGTAAGAGAATAGTTTTTGTACGTTTGCTAAATTGGAAGATTTTGATCATAAATTCAAAGGTACTCGGCCCCATTAGAACAACCGTCTCTCTCTCTCATACTTAAATGGTACACCTACTTAAGTGTGTCGGTAAAAAATGCGTTGCTTTTTGGGCTTCGTCTGCAGCTCTAGTGTGCTTGTCTTGGGATTCTTTTGACAGTTGCTTGTTTCTCTTGCGATATCTGGCAACATTGGTTTTTGGTCGTACGCGACTTCCCTTTGGTGTAGCTTCCGCTATCTCAGCTTCTGCTATCTTTCAAAATATATATTTTTTGCTGCGTCTCTTGTAGACCTAACTAATCGATAATGACATTCTTTGGCAACTATTTTGAATATCGATGTTATTGATTTTTATCGATTAGTTGTTGCAGCCCTACTGATGGTATGGATGACTGAATAATCAAGACCATTGAAAAGGGTAACCACAATAAAACAGGAATTTCTGGAGGAAGAAAGGCAGATATTTTGCGTTCAACTATATCGTGCAACAGGAAGATTTGAACCCGTGACTAAGTGAACAGTAGTCTGGAATAGTACGGTTGCGCCACTGCAAGCCCGTTGCACATTGCATTACGATTTGAAAAGAACGTGGTCAAACGAAGCTTCGGACATCATCGATTATGTGATATTATGCTAAAATATCTTTCAGTTTTAGTCACATTCATATAATTTGAATAATGATTGCATCTCGTCATTGTAAAAATGACGAAAACAACATTTTATTCAACAAAATGCCCTCGTATTTTAGTAACATTTTAGTCTAATCAGTTATTGCCGGGTGTTTTGTAAAAGCACTTTGTGACAACTGCTGATGTAAAAAGGGCTTTATAAATAAATTTGATTTTATTGATTGCCTCATTAACCTGTAGTAGCCTAAACATTTCACCATATCACATAAGGCTAATGGAACATATCAATATTTCGCTAACAATGTTGATATTGCATACAATTAGGCCTATTAATTAAAATGTTAAGCGCATCGTTATGCACATTATGGAAGTGTACATTTTTCCACTGGCATCTCAGAAATGCGTATTGCACACCTTATTGTTCGCAGAGTTTAATTCACTTGGATGGAAATATCAGTTTGAAATATAAGAACAAGGGGAGAACAGAATATTCAGTAACGTTTTGATAGTTAACAAATTAGGGTACACCCACGTCTCCAGGCACCACACCATGGTCTTTGCCTGTGGATATATTTTGGGACGATGCCTTTCAGAAGTATTGAAGACATCTGAAAGCTCATCATGAAAAAAACCCACTGAGGACCTGTCTTTCCAAAATCCTCCTCTACAACCATATTAGTTAAATAATACTATTGTCACAAAGATATTTTCATCTAGTCTCATGTTTGTCAACCAAAATGAATTTTTTTTTTTTCTGTTTCAGTTCAGTCAGTTATCGTCTCGTTAACTACCACTGAAAAATAGGCATTTAAGGAATATTTTTGTCATTATGTTGATGAAATGAACACTGTCATACACATTCACCATTGTTCTCTGATACACAATCCTATTACCCTTTCCAAGAACCTAGCTAAGCAATCTTGTCTACTTTTCAAATGACCTACTCTTTTGTATGACTCTCAAATAATAGCTAACCAACACTAAATTCTCTTGTATACCTCAAATTGCAGTTCTACGACTACTATCAAATAAATAACTCTCTTTCATGACTCTTGACTATCTTGCTCTTTCAAATACTTCTAATTTCCGTTCGCATGCATGTCTCAAACTCCTACTGACAACCCTCAAAGTGACCGGATTTCATTAACCTTTTATGCACGCAGTTTCAAAACCGCCATTCCGGAAACGCCACCTGTTGGGCCCGGTTGGAACTCGAAGGTGATTGTGTGGTGTCCGAAGATTCGAATGACGTTGGTCACTTGGTATTGTACTTTGAAACGAGCTTCTGGTACCCTGCATCGAAACAGTAGAGCTCAGAAAACTGAACGGTTCTTTGGAGCTTCACGTTCATTCGTCCTCTCACTACCCTGTGGTAATCATAGTTTTCAGTCACGTGATTGTTCTGAAAGCCTGGCAGGTATGGTCTGTGTCTGAACCGAGAGAGGTGAGCAAGATTATAGTAATAAAATTCTGACCTTTGAGCAAATACTGTATATATTGTTAATAAGTGTAGGATATTATAAAGCCTTAAAAGGTGGGGGCTTTAAAGGTGTTCATTCAATATTTTCCCATTACAATACAAGTCGTGTATTACTAGTTT
>JACXGI010017128.1:0-14893 GCA_016801175.1 Esox masquinongy
TTTTTTTTTTTACTTTTTAAGCTCCTCCTTTCTCTAGCTCCTCCCCTAGTGTGGTCTTTTGGCTTAGAGGGCTGTCCTTGTCTACTGGTACCTGACCAGTGCTAATTTCAGTACCATTTTCTTATCTTATCATTAAAACTCGGATTAACATACCCACTGTTGTTGGACAGTACATCTGTATGTGGTCATACTGGGAGTTAGATGTAGTCAAAATATTTGAAGTATAATGATCAGTGGTGTAAAAGTATTCTGTAAAGGCTGTGTTCAGCAGTTTAGGGAAGTTTCTGTTTAAGACCTAAATGATCAGGTAAAGTAGCTCATTACTAACCGGCGATTGATGAAACAAAAGGAAGTCAAAAATGATCAATTTAGGTCACTAGTTAAGAACTCCGTTTACCTGATCATTTAACTCTGTTAGGAATGTCCGGAAGCTGTTTAACACATCCTAATGCTTATACTTTGAACACCTCTGGGGTTGATTCATGTATTCATAGGAACCATGGAATGGGATAGCTTTGTTTATTGTTATCCCGAACCGTGGAACGGGATAGCTTTTTTTTACTGCTATCCCGAACCGTGGAACGGGATAGCTTTTTTTTACTGCTATCCCGAACCGTGGAACGGGATAGCTTTTTTTTACTGCTATCCCGAACCGTGGAACGGGATAGCTTTTTTTTACTGCTATCCCGAACCGTGGAACGGGATAGCTTTTTTTTACTGCTATCCCGAACCGTGGAACGGGATAGCTTTGTTTACTGCTATCCCGAACCGTGGAATGGGATAGCTTTGTTTATTGTTATCCCGATAGCTCATTTTGATAGACCTGATCACTTATAAAAGGCATGTTGTCCAGAGTTTTAAGCCCAAAACAACGAATGGCTGCAGAAATAAACACTGTACCTGACGCTTCTCAAATGTTTGGGAAATACATCCGTTGCCTTGGAACACCTTGAAACCCATCCGCCCGTACCTCTTCTGGCGTTGTGGGCAGTTACCTGTCTTATTGACCGGTATTTCATAGGCTGGATGAGAGATTTCTCCATGACTCTCGAGCGAGGCGGGGACCTTAGAGGTTAGAGCATCTGGCCATTGTTTGCTGGTGAAGTGAAAAATCTGTCCCTGAGCCGGGCGGTTAACCCCAGTTACTCCCAGGTTGCTGGAAATGAAAATATTTTTAATGTATATATCCGGGCTCCCGGTTGTTCTAGAGAGACATATTTTCCAAACGTTTCAGATGGTATCATGTGGGTTCTCCGGTTCTGGAATCCTGTGGGCATTATGTGGAGGCCTCTCTCCTGAGAATATCTCTGCTTTTTACCTGTCCTTGCCTTTCTGCAAGTAAAATATGTTTTTTATGCTTTTGTGTCCCAGCAGAAGCCCCAGGCGATCCTACGGTCAAATCAGCCACAGAAACCCCAGTAACGTCCACGCCAGAGGCCAGCGACAAGCACTTCAAGAAGGCAAGTCTGCCGTGCGTCACTTCCTCTGGCGTGCAGTTTTGTCTCATTAGCAAACAGCTGCTTTTTGGAGACCAGTTTGGGTCAATGCCATTTCAACAGTCTATTTAAACTAAAATTAGAGTAACTTGTATTTATGTTTGCCGTTTCCTCCTCACATTATCAGTGTGTTTGGTTTTTCCAGAAGCCTGTTGGGACATTCAGGAGATAAT
This sequence comes from Esox masquinongy, assembly GCA_016801175.1. NCBI lineage: Eukaryota > Metazoa > Chordata > Actinopteri > Esociformes > Esocidae > Esox > Esox masquinongy. The sequence continues at coordinate 1,670 of JACXGI010017128.1, forward strand.
GCTCTTTAACTTCTGAACAATGCTTTTCTATCTACCTTTGTTGCATTCCCATTGTCTTCTCATTTACTTTCCATTTTGTATTGTTCTCCTGGTCTCAATGGCTGTTGTCCCGAAGTTCAATGTAGTCTTGTTTCTAATGATTATTTAAATACATGTTTTGCTGTTAAAACCAAGAGAATTATCTGTTAAAGGAAATATAGCAAAACAGGCTGAAATTACACTCAGAACATGCCTTTAGCCTCGCTGTCTAAAACAGTGGTCCGTCAAATGGATAACCAAGGTCATAGGTGAACTTTATTGCAGGGTTTGGTTCATTTCCATATAAACTCAACTAAATGTATATTAATTACTTGAAAGGTCTGCTTTAAAACCCAATTGACCCCAAGAATGCTTTGCATAGGTATGTTTGCTGATGCCTCGATTAACTGTCATACATTGGGCAGCCGAAGCCAGTAGATTGGGAAGAGTTGAGAACCATTGACTTTGCTCATCTCCTACGACAGCAACAAGCTTTGTACTTCATTCCCAGGTCGGGTTGCAAAATTCCAGTAAAATTCCCAGGTTTCCTTGAAATTTTGATTTCAGGATTCAAATGTTTTTCTGCTTATTACTTCCAGATATAAGACACATTCCAACCTTAGAAATTTGGGAAAATTACCAGATTTTTTCAACCTTTTTCCCAGCTTGCTTTGCTTCTCATTATGCTGACACAAGCAGATACATTTGTTTATGACCAGATTCCTTAATTTTTGCAGTGACTAGATCTTGGTATTACATTTTGAATTTCAGTAAAACTATATAGTTCTTCTATCAAAATATCTTCTATCAAAATGTATCAAATGCATGTTCTAATTTTATCAAGACCCAAATACAGAATATTTAGACATGTCGTTAATGTGTACGTTTCTTTAGGTTGAATGTTTTCGGTTTTGTTGTAGTTTGACTATACAAGCCGTAGAGATGTTCACTGTTTAAGACTTCTAAGAACCCAGACAGGATCCACCCCTTGTTTGCCATTGGCTTAGAGACACTGGTTATGGTATCAGTTGCCTCTTCTGCTTTCAGATCTCCGGACTAGCAAAGTCAGTTCTAGTGTCTCTTTGCAATTGAGAAAGACTGACTTTGTTGGGTACCACTGATGTTGGCAAGATATTTGACCAAGACGTTATGACTGTCTACCCAAAGCCTTAACGGCCTGCTGAACGTAAAGACTTGACGACAGAGTGGTTGCCGATGGCCGTGGGCCTGTCTGTCTACAGCTCAGCCTTGGCCCCAGCTCAGGCCCGGTTGGTCGGTGTGTTGCTGGTCCAGCAGGTTGTGTTGATGGCTGTGTTGCCCCTACCTCTCTCTCAGGGTCTGCTCGGCGAGCTCATTCTCATTCAGCAGCAGATCCAGCAGGCAGAGGAGGAGGTCCGGCGGGCCGCCGCAGCAAATAACTTGCGGCCGAGCCCAGAGCCCACCCCCAGCCCGACCCCGCCTCCACCGCCACCTGTGAGCCTGCCCCCGCCTCAGATACCCGTGCCAAAGCCAGCCACCACCCCGAACCCCGGTCCCAGCCCCCCTCTGCAAAAACGCAAGGTGAAGGTCTTAACCCCGCCACCCCGTCCCTCACCAGTGTCCAACCCTCATCAGTAGATGCCCCCTTCAGAACGTAAACAACAGAACCACCTCCAACCCTCAGGGGTGGACAAATCCTCCCCTCCGTTCAGGTTCACGCAACAGGTGATTCTCTAAAGAAATGGGTAGATGTTATTGGTGGGTGGAATTGCAAAGGTCTGTCTTCTGGATTGGTCTCATTTGAGTTACCTAGTGGTCCTTCCATTTTAGTATCCTGTGTAAGATGGACAAGAAGGCACTTGGGAATACTTTCTGGAATCTATACTTGTCACTGATTTCACATGAAGTCTTTTTAAAGCCCTTGGGTATGTGCCATGCACAACAAATTGTATTGTCTCCTTGTGCAGTACAAAACTGGTAAATCTTGAACTGTTAATTCAGCATTTTTTTACCATTACTTCTGAAATTTCTTGCCTGTTTTTAATTGTTTCGGCTGTAGCTGGTTTGTCTTACCGTACTAAATAACATTGCCTGTGCTAGTTAGCTGGTACTGTGTATATTTGTTCTAGTAGCAAACATTGACAACTTGCTTCGTTCAACCCACCCAAACACACTACTCTGCCTTCCCTCTCAAACGTTTTGAAAAACATCTATAATCGATCCACTTGGTGTACCTCAGAGCAGTGTTCTGTGACTTCTGTATCCTACCACTGGTGGAATGGCATGTCTGAACCCTGGGAGAGTGCAAGTTCAATCCCCTTAACAGTAGCTTAGCCCAGGTCAATCGCCTCAGCCGTGGCTTAGCCCAAAGCAGTCTCCTCCGTGGAAGCTTAGGCCAGGCTCCCACAACTCATACAAGCCGCTCGACTACGACCAACCGCTGTCATGTACCATTTCACTAACGTACGGACAACCTGCAGCGCACGGAGTGAAGTGACGTTCTGGTTGCATGGTGTGTTGTTCCTGGTGGCTCCTGGTGTCTCCTGGTGTCAGATCACCCCCGGACTTTTCACAATGTTGTTGTACCATGAACTAGGGCACCTGCTTCACTAATCTGTTATGGTCTCTCTGGAAAACATCAAATACATGGACTGACTGTGGGTCCTACAGGAAAGGTTTTCAAACCAATGACCTAATCTGATAAAATGATGGCTATTGTCATGGCTTGCCAATGTGGGAGTAGCTAGAACAGTCACCTTAGCTGCATACCCCATCTCATCTCTGTGTGCTTAGTCCGTGTGTGTAGTCTTTAGTCAGTGTGTGTTTTAGTGTGTAGTCTCGTGTTTTAGTGTGTAGTCTCGTGTGTAGTCTTTAGTCAGTGTGTGTTTTAGTGTGTAGTCTCGTGTGTAGTCTTCAGTCAGTGTGTGTTTTAGTGTGTGTACTCGTGTGTAGTCTTTAGTCAGTGTGTGTTTTAGTGTGTAGTCTCGTGTGTAGTCTTTAGTCAGTGTGTGTTTTAGTGTGTAGTCTTTAGTCAGTGTGTGTTTTAGTGTGTAGTCTCGTGTGTAGTCTTTAGTCAGTGTGTGTTTTAGTGTGTAGTCTCGTGTGTAGTCTTTAGTCAGTGTGTGTTTTAGTGTGTAGTCTTTAGTCAGTGTGTGTTTTAGTGTGTAGTCTCGTGTGTAGTCTTTAGTCTCCAGTCCTGTGGCTCCACCCCACTATTGCTCTTTGTGTCTGTCTTTGTGTCTGTCTTTGTGTCTGTCTTTGTGTCTCCCCCTCCTGAAAATGCATTGGGGGTGTGGATCTGTTAATCTGGGGTGCTTCGTGAATCATGAAACATGCGTGTTGTGAATCAGTCATTATGTTGCAATAATCTTGATTGATAATTCTGATGAATTCAGATGTCCTTTCCAGCTCTCAGATTTTTCCTGCTGTGTTGCGTTAACTTTGCTCCAGTCTATCCTGATGACCTCAGCTCCACCTTCATGTAGGGCTGCACGATTTGGAGAAAATATTGAGTCGCGATTTCTTTGACAAATATTACAATTACGGTTGATTTGAGATTTTCAAACATGGGTGTAAACAGCGTAGATAATCTCACTTAAAAATAGAGATCATGGCCTACATAGTGTGCTATTAAACTACTCATTTAATGCAATGGCGTTTGCTATGTTTGAGTTGTTGCCGTAGCTAGGTAGGCAACCTTTTTCAACCCTTGAGGTGTTTTCTCTCAAATTAAGTATATTTGTAGGCACTGACATTGAGGCTGAAACTTTTAGTAATCACACTGTTGTGTGGGACAATATATTGGTGCCTCTTGTTTAACTTGAAGCAGACATCTTCGCTAGCAGTTGCAGTGTTAAACTATCATTTAGACAAAATTAGTCCAGGTATTCAAGTAATCTACAAAAAACCTACAGCACCTGCAAGAAAAACTATTATGGGCATTTGATGCAAGCCCGTTGACTTGCATGAAGCGCATCTCATTCACTTCATCATGTAAATTGGTGATTTGGGAATTGCACATGTTAGTATCGCAATTCCGAATATAATTCGCTTAATCGTGCAGCCTTACGTTCATGCATGTTAGCTGTTTGCGACGATGCTAGTGGTCTGGAGTGACTTTTTGGAGTTGGAAGGTGGGTTAAGACATGTCCCAGACGCGTGAGAGAGTTGTAATGAACCTCTCTCTCTCTTTCTCTCTCTGATTGCTTGCTCTGTAGTCATCAGACAAGGAGAAGGTGGACCAGCTTCAAGAGGAACTGCTCCGAACTCAGGTAGAGCTTTACAGGATGGATCATTTCCAATGATAACCTGGCCAAAAGCATTGCAAGACCACACTAAATTCATAAGGTTATAGGACCATTTGTTTCTGAACGTGTACGGGGTATAGAAAGTGTCACGTCTGAGAGTCTTGTGGACCGAATTAATAAGGAGATCTGTTGTTAAAACTGGAACTTGTTTCTGCGTTATCCTCAGATGAAGTACCAGCGTATGCTGGAGAGACTGGAGAAGGAGAACAAAGATTTGAGGAAAGTGGTGCTGCAGAAGGACGAGAAAGGCATCCACCAGAGGAAAGTCAAGGTTAGTGTGAGTTGTTTAGAACAAAAAAATATTTTTTTGTTTTCAGTAGAGAAGTCCTCCATCCGGCAAAGCTCCAATTACACTTCCTTCTGTGTTTCTTACAGAAGTCTCTAATTGATATGTACTCTGAGGTCCTGGACATCCTCTCGGACTTCGACTCCAACTACAACACCCAGGACCATCTGCCCAGGGTATGGATGACCCCAGGAGGGACCATGGCTGTATTTGAATGCCCTCTAAAATTAGCAGGCATAATTTGGATGTGTAAAACACAATTTCATAGATTTCCCACTACCCCTCAAATCTGCTTCCGGGCTTGGCAACACGATCTCACCTCTCATGCCCTCGTCCTCCTCGTCATTCGTCTTCCCTCCCTCCTCTGTGCTGAACTGTAGGTGGTGGTGGTGGGGGACCAGAGTGCAGGGAAGACGAGCGTGTTGGAGATGATCGCCCAAGCTAGGATCTTCCCCCGGGGATCTGGAGAAATGATGACCCGATCTCCTGTCAAGGTAATACAACTGATCTATTACACTAGTGTAACCCCTTCAGACTCCAGACGCCCTCCACTGTAGCGAAGTTATCGAAGGTCCTGTGTTTGCAGTGCCCCTCTTTCTGATTCTTTAGAGTTCTTGTAGTTTCCACATGCGCTTTGGGACGATCTGATTGCGGCTTGTCTTGGTGTGTTGATGGAATCTGAGACCAAGAAATGGCTCGAACATTTGTTGCTTCTTAAATAATGTTCTGTGCCATGTGAAAAATTGACCTCCCTTGTTAATTCAACCCATTGAAATGGATAAATACCAGGTTTGAAATATACATTTCTGAAGGCATTTGATAAATATGGGTTACAAAGCAATTTCTTAAACTCTGGGGCTTTAAGAAAGCCTGTATTTCAAAGACATATTGTCCTAATGGGCAATGATTGGGACAGTAATGAATCTTGCTCAGAGTGGCTGTCCTGCCAAAACCCCAATGAGTATGGAGTAAAATTGGCCAGGAAGTCACAAAAACCCTGAAACAACATGCAGGGATTTGCAGGCCTCACTCTTCTCAGCTACTGTCTGTGTTCTTGACCAACGTCAGAAAAACTTTGCAAAAATGGGATTAAAGACAGAGTAGCATGGCAGAAAACATTTCTCGAGAATAACTTGCCAAAAGCAACTGGATGAATCTCAGAGGTTTTGGATGAAAACCAAACACATCTGGGCCGAATTCCTCCACGGTGCTCTTAGAGACTAATCAATAACCACAGGAAGCATTTAGCTGTCGTTTTAGCTGCTGAAGTTGGCGTAACAAGTTACTGGGTTCCCACTGAGCTGTGCAGGTCTGATCTGTTCCATATGTGTTCCGGGCGGACGGGAGGCATTGTGTTTTGGTTTTGAACCAGGGACTGAAAGTGGAAAATCTGTCCGCTGTTTTCTTGTCCTCCACCAGGTGACACTAAGCGAGGGGCCGCATCATGTGGCCGTGTTCAAGGACAGCAGTCGTGAGTTTGACCTGGGCAAAGAGGAGGACGTAAGTTAACACAGTTTTGTACCAAACCGACTATAGGGGTGTCTATCCAGGCAACCGCTTTTATGTTTTTTGAAGATGTGTGTTGTGGTATTTTTTTGCTTTTATTTGATAGCAAAAGTGGGGACAATTGAGTAGATGGCTTTTGCTGTGAAGAGCAGTGGGCTGGATTCAAACCTTATCTACAGTGATCCAGCTTTGCCCGCTGGGCGACCACCGGCCACGCATTTATTTAAAGTTTTGAACATGATGTGTCCATTCAACTGTGAACGACAACAATCACATTCAATACAATGCGGAAGCACTAGTTCACAATGCCTGCTTGTCCTTGAACAGTTCTGCCACATTTGAACTGTTCTGCCACACTTGAACTGTTCTGCCGAAATTGTTTTTTGATGCGGCAGTCTGCATTCTACATGGGAATATTAATTGATTTAGTGAATTTAGTGATAATAATGAAATAATTGGACAGTTTTACAGCGAGCAGGCAAGCCCTTACATGATGTTGGTAATTGTTAATTTTGCAAGAATTCTGCGGTCAAAGCATCTTGGAGGGACTGATTGCGTTAATCTGGATCCCAGGGAGAGTAGCTACTGCTTTTTCACCAGATAATTTGAATCCTAATCAAATTAAATAAGAGCATGTGACGGGTGAAGCAGACTGAGGGGAAAAGACAGTCACGCTTCCTGTCACCATGGAATCATCCAATGATTGTTGTTGTCCTTGGTGACCGTAGTCATGGATGCTCTTTTTTACTGATTAATTGACGTGGAGATGCGGTGGTTCTGTCCTCTGTAGCTGGCCGCCCTGAGGCACGAGATAGAGCTGAGGATGAGGAAGAGTGTGAAGGAGGGCCAGACAGTTAGCCCTGAGGTGAGGACACCCTGCATCAAATGTTCTGCTTTGTGTTTTTTACGGCTCCCCAAATGACACCCTACTGCCTACTGGGGTCCTACTATGTCCCGGGCGGGGCCCATTGGGGTCCAGTCAGAAGCAGTTAATGAAGAACTGCAGAGAGCAGTGACATCTCAGCCTGGCATTTAAGCTGCTTGTAACTGTTTTGTTGTTTTGCGGCAGACGATCTCCCTGAATGTCAAGGGCCCGGGCATTCAGAGGATGGTGCTGGTGGATCTACCGGGAGTCATAAGTGTAGGTAACACACACACACACACAGGCGCACGCCCGTACCCACACACACAGATGCACGCACACACACAGACACACACACACACAGGTTGGAGCGGTGATGGTGTGGTGATTTCATGCCGCGTGTTCCCATTAGACCGTGACAGCAGGCATGGCGTCTGACACCAAGGAGACCATCTTCAGCATCAGCAAGAACTACATGCAGAACCCCAACGCCATCATCCTCTGCATCCAGGGTAAGTCGACGCCGGAGTCATCCATTTAGGGCACAGCATCCTGGAACTCCTTAACTCCATGTCTCTCTCGCCTCCCCTTTGCTCCTCTCCTTTGCGGCCTCCTCTTTATCTTCTTTAACCTTACTGTACATTTTTTACATGTTAGTTGTTTAGCGGCCACTCTCGTGCAGATCGATGTACCGTTAGATATTTGGAATAGCCCAATGCGCACAAAAACACATTTAACTGGGAAGGGGGACAGAACTTAGACATTTAAAAAGTACATTTGGGAAGACTAACAGAATGACTTACCTACTCACACACTGACTACCCCCTGTCTCCCCCTCCGGTCTTCACTGACTACCCCCTGTCTCCCCCTCCGGTCTTCACTGACTACCCCCTGTCTCCCCCTCCGGTCTTCACTGACTACCCCCTGTCTCCCCCTCCGGTCTTCACTGACTACCCCCTGTCTCCCCCTCCGGTCTTCACTGACTACCCCCTGTCTCCCCCTCCGGTCTTCAGATGGGTCAGTGGATGCCGAGCGCAGTATTGTGACAGACCTGGTGAGTCAGATGGACCCACAGGGAAAGAGGACCATCTTTGTCCTGACTAAAGTGGACCTGGCTGAGAAAAACCTTGCCAGTCCAAACCGGGTGAGAGGACACACACACAGATCACTACAGTCAACAGCAGGAAGCATGAATGACATTTGGGCAATTTCAGTGATAGAAATGACATTTGACATGGAACAGAGAGTGATTGTCTCAGTCCACTATGTCATTTTTGCATCTGGCTGTAATCCTGTTTAACCACAAGAGGGAGCCCTTTAGTTTGTTTTCAAAGCTTGATGTTACACCAGTCATGTCTGATGTCCGACTCAATGAAGTCCATGGACATTTGCCTTCTGCTCATGGAGTTTTACTTTTCTCCCCACAGATTCAACAGATTGTTGAAGGAAAGCTGTTTCCTATGAAGGCACTGGGCTACTTTGCTGTCGTGACGGGGAAAGGTAGGCTAAAAACCAGTACTGACATTAACCACTAGGCTGGATATCCTGAAACCACTGATTAAGATTTGTGAATTTTAGAATACTTATTGGAATGATGCCATCCTGTATTGTGTGGTAGTTGTGTCTGTCCTTGGGGTGTAATCAGGCCTTGAATCGGTCTCCACCTCTTCACCAGGCAGTGCCGGGGAGAGCATAGATTCAATCAAGGATTACGAAGAGGACTTCTTCCAGAACTCCAGACTGCTCAGGTGAGTGTCCCAACTCCTTTTCATCATCATCATCATCATTTCCATGTGGGTACATGCAGTTCAGGAGGTACCGTATGGGTCATTTATTTAGTTGTTGGGCTGAGTTTTTTTTCTGAATGAGTTCTAAGGGCGTTGAGGTGGACCTGGTTGTCCCTGACCCGTGTTCTGGTTTGTCACCATCAGAGACGGCATGCTGAAGGCCCACCAGGTCACCACCAAGAACCTGAGCCTGGCCGTGTCCGACTGCTTCTGGAAGATGGTCCGGGAGTCCGTGGAGCAACAGGCCGATGCCTTCAAAGGTAACCCGGCGTCCATTCACCGATCCGGACGGACTGTCCACATTGACTGTCTCATACCGGGTCCCCTGTGGGAATCGAACACGCAGCGCTGGTGTTGCACGCGCCATGCCCTAATGACTGAAGTCACCCAAGGAGTGAGACTGGATCACCGGATGACTTGATAACCAGCGCCTTTCCTTCTAGTCCCTGTCAGCAATTATCCCAGATGGTTGCAGGTGTCCGTAGTGGCAGGGATTAGATTTATGAGCTAGCGGCTGTGGTTAGTCCCTGTGGCTCCCCTTGCCATTGTGTGGTGCATTGATCCGCCACGCATAAAAAAAAAAACCTTCTCCCGAGCAGCGAGCCTGGTGCCTGACGCCGTGGTACAATAACCCAGCTGCAATTACCTTCATTTACTGGCCTTTGATTAAGAATGTGCTCATAAGACGATGATCTCAGCCTTGGCGCCGCTGCCATTACTACTGTTTGGCGAGAGAATGTGACTTAGGAATAAACCTGGTCCTGAACACACTTAACGTTAGTGACTTTTTCAATATTTCTTACAAATAATAATGACCCCCCCCCACACACAGATAAAAACTACAGATGAGGCCACATTTGGACAGTGAAATTAGTCTTAGCAGCTACCCTGTCTATGCTGCCGTCTACGGGAGCCTCTCAGCTCTGGCTTGGGTCTTTAACGATGGAGGTCACATCATCCCTTCTCCCTGGGATAAGTCTGGTGCTCATCCATTAGATTGTCTACGTCTCAGGGTTCTCAGTTAAACCTTCAATATGGTACATTGCTCTACTGAACCCTTAGAACAGAGAACCCTTTAAAACGGGGCTCAGAATCAGATGGGTTTGCCTTTTAAGTGCCCATCAGTAATTTGTTTTATTTTAAATTGCATCTCACTGTTATAATGGTTAGGAAATTATTATTATTTTAAAAAGAGATTATTTTGGGCTTTGTCGTGGTCAGTTGGCAGTGTACAAATAAATGTAACAGTATATTCTGCCCGCCTGATCATCAGTTGTGAATCTAGTTGCCTTGCCACAGTCCTGACTTACCTGGCTGTCTTCTGTTCCCTCAGCGTCACGTTTTAACCTGGAGACAGAGTGGAAGAACAACTACCCTCGTCTCAGAGAGCTGGACAGGGTAAGGGCCATAGAGATGGATAGATAAACACATCAGTATGCATACAACTTCGAAATAGTTCTTTCTTTCTTTTTCCACAGCTCTAAACAACCTGCTTCACATTTTCAAACTAAATTTCAGGAGACGGGTGATAAACATACCAGATTCTGTTCACTTATCCCTATTCTTCTGTGTTGATCTTTTTTTCCCCAGAATGAACTCTTTGAAAAAGCCAAGAATGAAATCTTGGATGAAGTCATTAGCTTGAGCCAAGTGACACCAAAACACTGGTTAGTGTTTTCCCTCATGTTTCCCATATAAATGTCATATCACCTGCAGCGTCTGGGCATTGTTAGTGGTTATTTTTTTATAGTGGAGTTGCTAGACACAGTGCTTTGCTGTGGTATATTGACAATATACCACAAACACCCGTGATGCCTCCAAACCAGTTACCAACACAATTACAGCAGTGAAAAGAGATGTCATACCCATGGTATATGGTCTCTTATACTCCGTCCATCAGGTTGTAAACTAAACAGTGCGCCTGAGTGAAAAAAAACAATCCATGAAGTCCAAGGAACTCTGTAGAATTGTGTTGAGGCATTGATCTTTGGAAGGTTCTAAGAAAATAAAAAAAGCTGAAGTTTTGAAGGTTCCCAGGAACTTTGTGGGCTCCATCATTGTAAAGGAAAAAGTTTGCAACCAACAAAACATCCTTCAGCTGGACGTCTGGCCAAACTAAGTAACCGGGCAAGAAGGGCCTTTATCAGGGAGGTGATCAGAACACAATGGCTTTAGAGCTCATGCCATCCATGTGGTGAAGCACGAGGTGGAAGCATCATGCAATGGGGATGCTTCTCATCTCCAGGAACTGGGAGACTGGTCGGGATTGAGGGAACAAACAGAGCCAAATACAGAGAGGTCCTTGAAGTCCTGATGCAGAGCTCACAGGCCTGTGTCAGTTGAGTATAAATAATATGCTACAGAAGCTCTGAGTGATGCAGGTGATTGGTGGGTGGGGTTTCTTTCCATGCGTGTGGTTCTCAGCCTCTTCCAGAAGTTAACAGTAGGCTAAATAAGATGGATGTCCAGCGTTTGGTGAGAGCCCCTCTGCGCCCCATCAGTTGCACTGGATCAATGGCCTGATGAATGGGCTACGGTGCGACCGGGGGTGGTGTGGAGCCAAGATGGCCCTGTTAGCCAGCAAGGCTATTGAAGCATCTGAGATGTGTTGTATTGATATGAGTGGAGCGGGGAGCGAAAACAAAGGCCTGTAGATAAAATATGACTGCTAGTGATTAATGGGACGTCACGGCAGCCCGGGGGGATTGAGGAGGGGCCTGTTCCATTGTCATAGCCTGGACTGGTGCCATAAAGAGCCCAGCTTTAGTTAACAAGCTATGGAGCACTTCCACGGATGTGTGTCCTGAAAAGCAGTCTGTTCCCTATGTAGTGCACTACTTTTGACCAAATAAACACTGCAGTCAGTTGCTGTCTGAACAGTGAGGATTTGGGTTTTTAGTCAAAATGGTTATTTTCCTTTACATTCTGATAACTTTATATGAAAGAGCTGGCCAGGTCAAAGCCCATATCCCAAGCTATTTTTGTATGTTTTTGTCTTGTGGCTGTTATGCCTTTTTTAGATCTACGAATGTGCCGAGGACACACCCACTGAATGACACACCCACTGAATGACACACCCACTGAATGCCACTTGAGTGGTTTTGAAGATTTAATAGAATTTCTTTATTAATATATTGCTGTGAAGAGAACATAAAAGGTGATGGAGTGAGAGTCAGGAATGGAGAAGGTTTGGATTAAAACCACTGAAGGCTAGTCCAGGCTATATCTGAACCAAACAGGCCACCACGTTAAATTACAAACACTCGGCCATTGTCATTTCAAGTCTGCTTTCTCAACAACAAAGGGCTTGCTAGACTGTGTTTTGTCCCTATCTGACCCTTGACTCATGTAGGGAGGCCATCCTGCTGAAGAAGCTGTGGGAACGTGTGTCCACCCACGTCATCGAGAACATCTACCTGCCTGCTGCCCAGACCATGAACTCCGGTACCTTCAACACCACCGTGGACATCAAGCTCAAACAGTGGACCGACAAGCAGCTGCCCCACAAAGCCCTAGAGGTAGCAGGCGCACCGTGACTTAACTGTCGTTATTCTCACTTTTCGAGATGTCGGACATCGTGTTTAGTTTGTTATTGTAGGTGAATGCTTTTACCGTGGCAGTTAATGGTTTTGTTTGGTTTGAAATTACCATTGGTCTTTCTCTGTCGCTGGTTGTGAAGTGATGTTTGTGATTTAGTATGGCGGGAGTGTACTGTGGGGTTTCCCAAACCTCTCCCCAGGGGCCTCCAGACGTTTCGCATGCCTGTTGTAGCCCTAAACTGGCACAACATCTCCAGTCCTGGAGTAGGTCCGGCGGTACTTCTGAACCAGGGCTCCCTGGCCGGGGTGTTGCACTCCTAACGGGCGAGGTCCGGAGCCTTCTGGTTTTCGATGCTGGAGGAGGTACTGAGTCCGTTTTCACCTCCGCTCCCCTCAGGTGGCCTGGGAGACACTGCAGGAGGAGTTTGCTCGTTTCATGGCTGAGTACAAGGGGAAAGACCAGGACGACATTTTCGATAAGCTCAAGGAGGCGGTGAAGGACGAAAGCATCAAGAGACACAAGTGGAATGAGAGGTCCATGGACAGCCTGGTACACACACACACACACACACACACACACACACACACGTAGGCGCGCATGCACAGAATCACACCTGTGCACCTACTAATGTACATAAAAAACCAATCATTTTTGTAGCCTGACAAATATTGGTGAGTCAGTCATACAACCTGGTTCCGCACATTAAGACTAAACTGTGTTGGATGAAAGACTGCAGCTAACCATTATTTTGATAATACGTTTAATCTGTCAACAAATTCGTGGTACTTTATTTTCAGATAGGTGACACGCCTTTCTCATGTATTTTGCAAACTCAGTGGAGGATGTCTGCTTTGTAAAAATAATTAACCGTGGTCGTAATTCTGCGTAGGAAAACTGAGTTTTTCACACACATTGCGGAATTCTGTATGAAATTAAGGT
>JACXGI010017129.1:0-14876 GCA_016801175.1 Esox masquinongy
GGAAAGATGGGAGGGAGGGAGGGAGGGAGAGGGGGAGGGAGGGAGGGAGAGGGGGAGGGAGGGAGAGGGCAGGGGGGAAAGATGGGAGGGAGGGCGGTACAGGGTCAATATCTCAACATTTGTTTCTACTTTGGTTTATTCATTTAATAAATTAGTTTTATTCATATTTATTTGTTTTGTTTTAACTTTTAACAGTTTCCCATGCCAAAAAAGCACTTTGGAAAAAAAATGTTTAGTTGAGAGACGTGAAGAGGAAACAATAAGCTTAGAGTAGAGGAGAGGGATGAAGAGGAATAGATCACTAGTCTCATAAATTGGATGATAGTTGCTTTTTTCTCTTTTTTTAATCCAAGGGATCCATTAATGAACAACCCCGTTTCCCAAAAGTTGGGACGCTGCGTAAAATGCAAATAAAAACAGAATGCAATGATGTGTAAATCATTTATCCCTATATTTCATTTAAAATAGTACAAAGATAACATATCGAATGTTCAAACTGAGAAATATTATTGTTTTTGGAAAAATACATGCCCATTTTGAATTTAATGCCAGCAACACGTTTCGGAAAATTTGGGACAGGGGCATGTTTACCACTGTGTTGCATCACTTCTTTTAACAATACTCAGTAAGTGTGGGCATATAATTCAAAGTGGGCATATATTTTTCAAGAAACAATAAAACGTCTCAGTTTCACCATTTAATATGTTGTCTTTGTATTTTCTATTTAATATAGTGTTTAAATGATCATTGCATTTTTTATTTACATTTATTCCAATGTAAATAAAAATCCCAACTTTATTGTAAATGGGGTTGTATGACAACATCATACAAAGTACAAGAATACCATCCAAAGTGTATGTACTACAAACACACAAACGCACAAAAAAAACTCACACACTTACAACCACACAAATACATATACACACACACTCTCTCTCTCTCTCTTACATTACCCATCATGCAACCTGCCTCTCCAGCCTTTCAAAATAAATGTGCTGTTTAACCTGAAGCCTTGACATTATTAACCAGGAGCTGTTATCAACATGAGGTAATGACGTTATCGATGGATGCTTCAATTAACCTAACATGTTACCATTAAAAGGAGACAATGCCATTAAAATGACACCTCCATTAGGAGTGCCGGGACAATTGATATAAGGCGATGGAGATACCATTAGGGAGATTACAATTTCCTGGAGGCCCTAACTATCCTCTTCCCATCTCTATCCATCTGACACCGTCAATCCCATGGAGCATGAGCCTACCATTAGTTCAAAACATTTACATAGAGCTGGATCACTGGTTGCAGGTCTGAGTGAAGGACAAGAGAAAAGACACAAGCTGAAAAAAATAATCATGCCACCTCTAAAGTCAGCTGTCTCGTGGGCGAGACAGCGCGACATCATCCCATTCTGTTATCCACGGCTTTATGTGTGTTTGTTGAAGAAACCTTCATTTTTCTCCTTCCTCCAAAACACACTAAAGAATTATGTAAGTTATAAGGGGCTGCAAATTAGGTGTTTCTTCCTATCAGGAGCAGGAATGTGGTCCATGTTCAGAGTGCACTAGGGAACAATCACTAGAGATATAGTTGAGTCACTAAGACTTGAGTCCTATGATCCCATTGCTGGATTAGAGTCACAGTTACCTATGGTGCTTCAATCGTGGTCCAAGTGATCCAGTCAGAGACACTGGGTGAACAAAGCTCAAAATAATGTAATTCATGCTGTCAAATATAATGTAATGACAAGAGGAATTTAGTCACTATTATCTAAACATTTCTATTCATGCTGAGCATCCAGGTCTTTGCATCTTGGACACTTGCAGTGGTTACCAAGATACCAAGGGTGTATTCATTCAATCCAACAACATTAAACTGGGAGGGAGATACCAAAATGTACCAAAAAAAATTTATTTTGTGACTAAACCCTTTTTTTTCCACACAACAGGCCCATGTTGTAACATCATTGTGAAGACCAAGGTGTGGCCTAACACATGGTAAACGTTCATGTCCACCAACAAACTAACCTAATTTCAGAGGTGATAAGCTTTATGAATGTTAAATGCATCCCAAAACGACTGGAATAGCATCTTCCTGGTCCGACCCGGTTCGCCTTTACTGCTGCCAGGCGAGAAATCTTGTTTTGTGGGCATCTTGGTCAAAGGGACCCCTAAGTCGCTATGGTCAAACTGTGTTAGGCGTTTGAGTGGAACTGTGATTACCTCTCTCCATCTATCCTGTTAAGGATCAGAAATCAAAGTGTCCTACCCGACACCTCGTAAATAACATGGAAAATAAAGCAGTGTGTGAGCATTTATGCTGTCTTGGATAAGACAACAATTGCTAGGAATTGCAACCTATATATAGCTTATAACTCTATGAGCTAAGCTATTAAACTATTATTCAGAAAAGGCTAAATGCTTGCTTTTCTCAAAGGCCAAACTTGTCAGCGGATAATCAAAGCCCTTACCCATTTGATTTAGGTGAACTAGTTCAGGGCTACAACAGAATTAAGTGACACCTGGGGGCCCCAGGAAAGTATTGAGAAAGTCTGGCATAGGCAAGGGTGGTTAAGCTCTACTGGCCCCTGTGGTAGGTCAGCTGTCTGCAGAATCAGGATTGTTGTCTTGGGAATATTCTCTTTTCTGAGTGCATGTGTGTCCTACGATAAGAAGCAGAACTGTTTTGGGGATGTGCATCAGTTTTAATTTAGTTTTGTTTTTGTTTTTTTTTGTCTCTTGAATCTGTTTGCAAGGCCACAACTGTGAATTGGACATCATGAAATTCGGTGATGCAAAAAATAAAAGTTTGACAAATTATGTAAGAAAGACTTACATTATGTAAGACTTATTTTTATTACAATCATAAGTTAGGGTTTCAGATGCTTTTGGAAGATGGGCAGGAGGTCTGCTGTCCTAGTCTCCGGGGGAAGTGGGTCCACCGATCAGGTGCAATGAAAAAGTTGAGCGTTGACTGGACTGAGCACTTAAATTCAAAATTCCTGCATCCTCCCCCCACCCCCTGCCCAGCTTTCTATCTGTGCTAAAAAACATTGTGCTACTGTAACATTTTTTTCCACTGCAAAGAGGTAGCTCTCCTGTGTCCATTTTGGGATGTGGAGCCTGTTGAAGCGTGAAGGCTAGCTGTCGCCCCGCGTTACGCTGAGCAGTGGCGCCCGGCCAGCCGAGAGGCTTCTGCAGCAGGGAACCACCTAACATTCCCCAACCTGTCGACCCCTTAACCCACCTCAGCACCTCCCCGGCCCCCTGCCCTCCCTGGTAGTCATGCCCACGTGATGGTGCCCCCCAAGGCCGGGGGGGGGGGGTGGACAGGTCTTCATCCCAGGGAGGATATCAAACCACAACACAAGATGGCGGCCGTCCAAATTACTGTACACAAAATGTTAACATTCGTTGAGGTGGTTACTGGAAGGATATACTTGACAGAGACTTCAGAGTGCAACCTCTCCTGACTTTCACAGGAAAAACTGTCTTCTCTACAAAGTGGAGACACATAGAGAACCTCCATTCGGAAGTGATGGCAGTCACTCAGACAAGGTCTGATTATCAGAAACGGTTCCCCAACTGCACCTCCTACTCACAGGGTTCTCACCATGTGAATATAAACATTGTTTATTTTGATTTTCAGATGTGTTTCTGGGTTCTTTTTTCAACCAAATATTATGTAAGCGATACTGTTTTTGGAGTGCAATTCAGTAGATCTGAATACAAACATGATTTTAAAAAAAAACTTTACATTGAAGCATTTGTGATCTGAAGCTGTAGTAATATGAATTTAAAAAACTCATTTTCAAACATCTGTTTCTGGTAGTTAGTTTCACAAGTAATGTTCCAAAACAATGGCAAACAAAATTATCCACCACGGACCTAACAGATGTAAATTACATTGATTTAAAGACGTGACACCATTAACTAAAATAATATTTTCCTCACTAAAATCATAATATAAGCACATCCACATGTAGACACACATAGCCCTAGTCCCCGTCCCTGTCTTTTATACTTGAAAGTGTGTGTGAATGGTCATCATTTGTGCCAGTGGCGGTCGCTACCATTAGGCAAGGTAGGCAGCCGCCTAGGGTCCCGTGAAAACTCAGACTAAAATAAAATATATTAAAAAAACATTGTTTTTCATATTTATTTTTTGTCTTAATATCTGATCGTGTTACTAAAAATGATACTCAAATTAAATCATGCCTTCAAATACATTATTCATGTTTTAAGACTGAAACCACCTATCTTACTCAAATGGTCTGTCCCATATTGTTTCTCACGGCTACAGCCGGAAAGATGTTAGGTAGCTTACTCAGTCAGCCTGAGCCTGCTACACGACACAAGAGATGGGCAGAAAAGCTTTTAAAATACGAAACGCTGGTATGTGAGCAGGGCAGAAAAAAAGAGGAATGGAGGGAAATAGCGTGAGTGTCCATAACAGCTTAACGGCTGCAGCTACTTCTTGTGTCATAAACGTGAATAGCTTAGCGGCTACAGCTATTACTTACTGAATATGACTGTTTGACATTCACATAACGAAGTGTTATCCCTGATCTGGAACATCACGAACGACCAGCAGACAGAGCTTAAGAAGAATATTGATTCAATTACATCATGTCGTTCTTCTGGCGTCACTCATTTTAGTAACAATTACGACAATGTTGATTTTGATGTTGGTAGCGACTGTTCTACTGATCACAAATTAGCGATGTTGCTGTTTATCGTCCACTGGCTCCCCAAGAAACTCTGACAGTTTAGTGACACAGAATATAATGTGGCCTCCCCAGCTGACAGATAAGGAAAGGTGCAGCATAGTGAAAAAAGGAAGGTATATGAATGCACCTGATCATGATTAAGAAACTGTTCACTTCAACAAAATGGCGAAGTGTTTTGTTCTTCACTGTAGGGGAAGGCAGCAGGTACCCTTCAGATAATGGATTTACTTTACTGAAAGGGGCAGCAATAAGGTAAAAAATAGATGATGTTGGAGCCTCAACCAGTGTCTGCTTAGGGCCCCCAAATCACTAAAACCGCCACTGATTTGTGAACGGATTGAGTATTTTCTAGTTTTGGATGTTTGTGTGCATAATTTATTCTCCAGCTTTCTGTCTTTTCGTTTCAGTTCGCAAACCATGATTGGTCAGAACGTCATGCACCTTTGTCCAGTGGAAATATTACCATACTCACCCGTTTTCACCCCCTCTTTGTTCTCAAAGCGAAAGATTAGAGGTATGTGGGCACACCACGTTCAACTGAGCAAGAGTGGTTGAATGTGTGAGGTGTACCGAGGCCGACAAAGGCAGCGTGTGCTGGCACTAGGACCGAAGCCTCCCGCTCTGGCTCAGTGGCTGCCATTGCCTGTCTACAGCCTGTGACCTACACCCATTTCTCTTCGCCCCTCTCAGCCACGACTTCCTTTCCCCCAAAGTCCCCTGCCACCACACAGAAGTGAAACTCTAATAGGTTATTTCAGGGCAACAGTGACCAACCCAACACAGAGCAGGGTTTGGGTTATATATCTGGGTGGTGTGAGTGTGAGTGTGTGAGTGTGAGTGTGAGTGTGAGTGTGAGTGTGTGTGTGTGTGTGTGTGTGTGTGTAGAGCATGTGAGATACAGATGTGTGTTTTTTCGTTCAGACAGGAATAAAAACGAATGTTGCTGTTACACTAAAATAGTTATTAATATTATAGATTAACCTTTTTTTTTTTTTTGCCAGATTTGTGTCAGATTTGTGTCAGAGATAAACATTTTTGTAGTTTTAACGTGTGAAAACGGCAATTGTCGTACAGCACCTTTTTTGTCGGAAATTAATTTAAAACATCTCACACTGGCACCGAAACATTTCTACTATCAACAGTAACGGACTGAAAGCTACATGTTACTGTAGTTACCGGGTAAACAACATCATCAGTGAGGTTACATGCCTTACAGGTCAGTGGTCTGGCCAAAGCACGTGTTTCACCTTATTGCCTGGCGAGGGTTTGTCTTTCCTAGTTTGAATGGGAAATGTATTTACATATTAGGTTCATGTTGTTTAAATTAAGTTGATGTAGCCAACATAGGCTCTAAAGAGAAGTAGCTAGCACTTCTGTCGGCTCGTAGAGACGGAAACAAAAATGTGCCATTGTAAACAGGTTACACCCTGAAAGTGACTGCCCAGTGGTTTTTATTTAATATGACCTATCAAAAATATGTCCATCTTTAAACATTTCCAGATGTTAACTCAGTACAAATAACTATTAAGGAAACAAAATGCCCTATATTTGAGAGTTTGTGATGTTCACTTACGCATACAAAAGAGTGGACTTGGTGTTATGTTACTACTGTTGCTTGACAACAAACAAAACAATCAAAATGCATCTAAATCAACTAAACTTAGTTGGCAGAGCATTGCACACCAATGGGTGGTGAGCATACACACAAAAAATAAATTTTCTGGGCTATATTTGTAATTCAGAACAAAATTGTAATTAATTTAGAATAAAATGTGAAAAGGTCTTAGGGGGTTGAATATTTTACCAATGTAATATAGGATAATGACCAACTTGCGGTTAATTCATAAACATACATGAATTTACAGCTGAAGTTTGTTTTCTCAATTTCAGTATAGTAAATGGAGGGAAATTAAGTCTGAGTCTTGAAAGCTATTTTTTCTATTCAACCCTATCCGTAAATCAACCCACCCAAGCCAATTTTTACCCGCACACTGTCATTAAAAATGGTTCAATTGTGTTGGGAAACAGCCCCATCTGGCAACACTGGTTAGAGCACAGAGAAAGAAAATATTTCCATTTATAGTCATGATTGACCTGTACTGCCTGCCCGTCCCTGGTCTGCCGGAGGATAATTTTTGGAACAGGAGGTGACTGGGCTGGGAGTGAGCAGAACACTGATTGGCCGGCTCATCCCTCTTCAGGCTGCTGATTAGCCATCTCTAACCCCTGAAAAGGATGATGTCAGTTTTCAAACAAACCTTGGGGTGTGGTTTTTCTGTTGTTTTTCAAGGATGAGTCAACAAAGTTATTTGGGTGTGAGTTTACAGAATATTTTTTAAGTGTGATTTTCACTTTAACACTAGAAATGGTAGATTTCATAGACACATTTTTTAGGATCTTGGGTATCAGTAGAATACAAAAATCGTAATAAATTGTAAATTTATGTGTTGTTTTCTTTTATTCTTAGAACATGTGAAATAGAGCTAATTTCTTTACTTTTGAGTGTTGCATCGTCGGCAAGGATTTCCTGGACTCATCTCTCTTTAGCCACCCCCTCAGGCATATCCAACAGCGTGCCCTCAATCACGTCAAGCCTGGTTGGACGAGCAGTGTGGACATAGCACACTGAAAATACACGTGGAACGTGCGTTTGATAAGAATCTGATTTTGTTTTTTGTCCATAACTTTTGTGATTGTGCTTGCTCTAAATCCAGAAGATATAGCTCGTCTAATTAAAATTAAAGGATTATTAAGCATGCTGGGCGGGCTATACTCATGGCAGAATGTTAATTGAGCATGAAATCAATATTTTGATCTACAGAGTAGAGTAAATCTAATTTTTAACCTTTATCTAACATCCCTTCGTGTTTACTCTATTTGTTTCTTTCTCTATCTCTCATGTCTTTTCTTCTTTTCCTTTCATTATTTATTTTCTTTATATTATTTTGTATTCCTTTCTCTGTTTTTTCTCTTAGTTTTCCTTATTTGTTTCTTTGTTTCAACCTCTCTCTCTTTCATGTTCTCTCTTCATCTTCATTTCTGTTTTCCTCTTTATTTTAAAGTTGTCGATTGATGGGGCAAACTGTTCAAAACAGTGCTAGCATATGATTTAAAAAAGGTGCTGTTACTGTTTTTATTTGGGTGCAGGAAGTCCACTGTACTTTCAGACACATTCTATCAATTGTGCAGGAAATGAAACAGATGCTGGTAGTCAGTTACAGTGAGTTCCTGTCCAAGTTAAACAATAATTTATAAATTGTATTTCAAATAGGGTTGTTTCAATTGCAGCCAAGTTAGTATTCTCTAAGAACCATAAAGAACCAAACAGAATGAAACAATGAATGCCCTACAAAGTAGCATTGAATTATATTGAATTGGATTTACAGTGCCTCTCAAATGTATGCAGCCATCTTGAACCTTTCCACATTTTACTGTAATAGAACATGGATTTAGTTAGGAGTTCTTGTTTTTTTAGGCATAAAGTTCTTCAGAGAATCTCCATCCACATTGTCTCAGAGTCTCCCACATGCCTTCTAGCAAACTCCCTCAGAGATTTCATGTGAGTTTTTTTCTTTTTGCGTCTCTCCCGTGAAGACCACTTTTGTGAAGCACCCAGGCTATTGTTGTAGTGTGCACAGTGTCTCCCAGCTCAGCCGTGGAAGACTAACTCATAGAATTGCCACAGACCTCTTGGTTTTTCCTCTGACTATTTCCCTTCTCGCTCGGATACTCAGTATTTGAGAATGGCCCGTTCTAGACAGATTCACAGTTGTGCCGTACTTTCTCAATTTCTTTATTAATGGAATTTACTGTACTCCAACAAATTTAGAGGCTGCTGTTGGGTGCTCTTTAGAGACTGCCGTTGGGTGCTCTTTAGAGACTGCCTTTGGGTGCTCTTTAGAGGCTGCCGTTGGGTGCTGTTTAGAGACTGCCGTTGGGTGCTGTTTAGAGACTGCCGTTGGGTGCTGTTTAGAGGCTGCCGTTGGGTGCTGTTTAGAGACTGCCGTTGGGTGCTCCATTTTGAAAACACATTCAGGCTGCTGTTTAACAAAATGGTACATACAGCTGTGCATCCAATGGCTGATGAGCACACATTCCAAGCATAACCAGCCAAATGTACGGATGAGCCAGTGGGACTGGATAGCAGTGATCAACACCGGTCATCCCACTGCAGGTCTGGATGGGTTGAAATGTAGGTCTGGCTGGATCGGAGTGTCTGTCCGTATTGACTGTGCGCATTGTTGACACACTCCCTGTCAGGCCTTGGCCACTCTGATCTGGCTGGATGGTCACTCTGATCTGGCTGGCTGGTCACTGATCTGACTGGACGGTCACTCTGATCTGGCTGGTCACTCTGATCTGGCCTGACGGTCACTCTGATCTGGCTGGACGGCCACTCTGATCTGGCTGACTGGTCACTCTGATCTGGCTGGACGGTCACTCTGATCTGGCTGGTCACTCTGATCAGGCCTGACGGTCACTCTGATCTGGCCTGACGGTCACTCTGATCTGGCTGGTCAGCCACTCTGATCTGGCTGGACGGTCACTCTGATCTGGCTGGTCACTCTGATCTGGCTTGACGGTCACTCTGATCTGGCTGGTCAGCCACTCTGATCTGGCTGGACGGTCACTCTGATCTGGCTGGTCACTCTGATATGGCTTGACGGTCACTGATATGGCTGGACGGTCACTGATCCAGACAACCCACTGATCGTACGTGCTGCGTGCTGTGTGCATGCAGTGCTCTCTTTTCTCCTTCTCTCTTCCCTTACTTGCCTCCCTTTCTTCTTAACCCCCTCTCCCTCCCTCTCCCCCACCCTCTCCCCCTCCCTCTCCCCCACCCTCTCCACCTCCCTCTCCCCCACCCTCTCCCCCTCCCTCTCTCCCTACCCTGTCTTCATCTAAATTCAATTTCAATTTCGTGCTTTGCTACGGGAAACATTACAGAGTGGAAAATAAATGTGTCTCTCTCTGTCTGTCTGTCTGTCTCTCTGTGTCTGTCTCTCTCTCTTTCTGTGTCTGTCTCCCTGTGTATCCGTCTTTCTCTGTCTGTCTCTCTGTGTCTGTCTCTCTCTCTTTCTGTGTCTGTCTCCCTGTGTATCCGTCTTTCTCTGTCTGTCTTTCTGTGTCTGTCTCTCTCTCTTTCTGTGTCTGTCTCCCTGTGTATCCGTCTTTCTCTGTCTGTCTCTCTGTGTCCGTCTCTCTCTCTTTCTGTGTCTGTCTCCCTGTGTATCCGTCTTTCTCTGTCTGTCTTTCTGTGTCTGTCTCTCTCTCTTTCTGTGTCTGTCTCCCTGTGTATCCGTCTTTCTCTGTGTCTTTCTGTCTGTCTGTCTCCCTGTGTGTGTGTGTCTGCGTCTCTCTCTGTGTCTGTTTCTGTCTGTGTGTCTATCTGTCCATCTGTCTGTCTGTCTGTCTGTGTCTGTCCTTGTCTGTGTGTGTGTCTGTCTCTCTGTCAGTCTGTCTCTTTCTGTGTCTCTGTCTTCTCTATCTCTCATTATATCTCTTGTGTTCAAAGTTCTACAAAGAGGCAATGTCAACACGAAGGACTGAATAAGAGAGAGAGAGTGGGATGAGAAGAAGAGACAGACAGATGAATGACAAGTCTTTGAAATAGAGCCGATTCCCATCCTTTTCCATCTGGCCGCGGTGAAGAGGAAGACCCACATCAGAAACATGCAGATGGGAGAGAGGCATTCGATAGAGGAGGGGGGAGGAGAGGGGAGGAGGGGAAGGGAGGAGAAACGGGAGCATCAAGTCCCGAACAAGGTGATTGAAACATTAAGGGTTGCATCTTTATGGACATAAAACAATGTGAAGCATTTCTTCCCCAGGAGGCATTACCACACAGAGGGCAGGGAGGCGCACATACACACACACACACATATGCAAATACATGTGACACACATCCAAACCCATATACTCATGAGCTGTCCTTATGCTTTCTAAACCAAAACCGTATCATTCATATATTATGATGAAATTTTGTGACATTTGTATTTGTTTTGATGTTCATTTATTTCCCTTTTTTCTTTTTCAGGCTGTTCATGCACTCAACTCTTTTAGTTGAGGCCAGTTGAAGATTGTTTAGCTGACGTCTACGTTATGATTGTTCTGGCAGGAGAGTTGCCCTGGTGACGCGTTTGTCCATTGTCACGGCCCCGTTGCAGGGCCTTGTGGTCGCGTGTGGATCTATTCCCATACCAGGCCGCGGTGTAGCCGGTAAAGACGCTTGCGACGGTGTAGCAATGCTACTAAATGAGGTGTGCCACATTTGCCCAGTCATCTGAGGGGGTCGAGACACTGCTGGTGGCAGTGATCCTCTGTGACATGTGACATGGCCATGTGAACACTAAGATTAGAACTGCTACTCTACTGCAGCCCTGATGTGGGCTGGGATGGTTCTCTCCTCCGCTGTGTGTCTCTGTGTGTCTCTCTCCATGTCTCTCTCCGTGTCTCTATGTGTTTGTCTCTCTGTGTGCCTCTCTGTGTGTCTGTGTCTCTCTGTGTGTCTGTGTCTCTCTGTGTCTGTCTCTCTGTGTCTGTCTCTCTGTGTGTGTCTCTCTGTGTCTCTCTGCGTGTGTGTCTCTCTGCGTGTGTGCGTGTGTCTCTGTGTGTGTGTTTGTCTCTGTGTTTGTATCTGTGTGTGTGTATCTGTATGTGTCTCTCTGTGTGTCTCTCTGTGTGTCTTTTTGTGTGTCTCGCTGCGTGTGTCTCTCTGCGTGTGTCTCTCTGCGTGTGTGTCTCTGCGTGTGTGTCTCTGCGTGTGTGTCTCTGTGTGTGTGTGTCTCTCTTTGTGTGGATCTGTGTGTGTGTGTATCTGTATCTTTGGGTTGATATGTGTGGTTGTCTCTCTGTGTGTGTTCCTCTGTGTGTGTGTCTCTCTGTGTGTGGATCTGTGTGTGTGTGTGTATCTGTATCTTTGGGTTGATATGTGTGCTTGTCTCTCTGTGTGTGTTCCTCTGTGTGTCTTCTGGTTTAGCTCGGCCCTTGAGGTGGGGTGCAGGGGGAGTGAAGGTGAGGGGATCACAGAAAGGAGGCGGGACAAGATTAATACGCTGCCATCGTAAGACTCTGACCCCACAGCAGTGAATCTGTCAAAGGAGTCTAGCCAGCACACCGGGATACACAGAGGAAGAGACACAGAAAGACAGAAATAAAAGAAAGACACCGGGATGGACAAAAAGAGAGAGAAAAGAGAGTAAAGTGAGAGAGAGAGTAAAAGAGAGAACGCAAAATAGGGAAAGTGTCGTACAAGCTGCTGTGTCCATGTTCGGAGAGTTTGAAAGGCGTCAGGCTCTGTTTTTCGTTGGCGCTCCATGAGACACTTTACATTCCAGCCACTGATCTGACACAGCTGGAACCCCCCACATGGCTTGAAACAACCCCACCGCCCCACCCCCATGGACTTCAAACTAGTCCCTACCCAGGCCCCATACACAGCCCCTTACCCCCACTTCTCCCTACCCTTTCAATTTCAATTTAAAAAGGCTTTATTGTCATGGGAAACACATTTGCTTACATTGCCAAAGCAAGTAGAAAATTCTAAAGATAAATACAAATAATAAATAGCAAATGTGGGAGAAGAGAAGCAGTCACAATAATTCTAAGTAAATAACACACTCGCAGCCGTTTAAAAAGAATAAAGGCATTTCAGATATTACGTTACTAGCTATGGGCAGTGCTGAAGTTATGTGACACTATTTAAGAATGGATGGGAAATTAAACAGAGACATACTGTATATTCCCTCCTATAACCAGGTCTCCATACGAGCCCACCTCCACAGCCTTTATGTCCAGTCCCCGGCCCTCTCCCTGGGATTCTGAGTGAAGACACACATCCTCCAGGTATCAGCAGACATTTTTATTGTATTGGCTGTGGGCAGACATTTTTATTTTATTTCACCGCAAACGGGGTCTAGACGGCAACTTCGCTGACATTGCCAGGAGAGAAAGAGAGAATTCCATTTATGTCGAAAAAACTAATACAAACCGGAATCCTGTGTGGATTTCACCATCATAATTTTCGTATCGATTCGTTTACTCCTGACGACTTTGTCAGATGTTGTGTAATCATTAGAAATGGAACTGAGAGAGAACCGTCATGGCTAGAGTAATGTATATTTTAATTAATTATTCAACCAGACACCATCATCCATGACAATCAATATATACACAGTATAGTATATATAAGTTCTCATGTTTAAAGAGGAATTGATTCTGTGCCAAACTGCTGCCCAAGTGTCATGACGTCATAGTACAATAGACAGTGACCCCGCCTCCCGGGTACTGCTCATGTATTCAACGGGTTCATCAAGGTCGCGATGAACGGGTGACAGGATGTCAGGGCAGGGCAAGACAGGAAGTGGCAGAGGGAGAGAGAGAGCGAGAGAGAGACAGAGAGAGAATCAAAGGTGTGAATACGACAGAGAGAAGAGTGGTTCAGGGTTTTACACCCAGTAAACATATCAGTCAATGGTGTCTCAAGGTCAAAACTGAAAATGCGAAAAGAAGCCTCAGCCTGAAAGTTTCAGCTTGGCATCTGCTTGTGTTTTGGCATTATGAAGGACATGTATGGCTATGTTAACTCAGAGTTGAAATCGTAAAAACAAATGAGTTAACAGTGTTTTGTCACGACTGTATCAGGTGGTTTTACAACCCCATTTCCAAAGAAGTTGGGACACTGAGTAAAATGCAAATAAAATCAGAACACAATGATGTGCAAATCATTAATCCATATATTTAGTTGAAAAGAGTACAAAGACAACATCTCAAATGTTTAAACTGAGAAATGTTATTGTTTTTGGAAAATTACAATTATGAATTTGATG
Source organism: Esox masquinongy (assembly GCA_016801175.1). Lineage (NCBI taxonomy): Eukaryota > Metazoa > Chordata > Actinopteri > Esociformes > Esocidae > Esox > Esox masquinongy. The sequence continues at coordinate 13,559 of JACXGI010017129.1, forward strand.
CCAGCAACACGTTAAAAAAGTTGGGATAGGGCATGTTTATCAGTGTGTTGCATCATCTCTTCTTTTAACAATACTCTGTAAGCGTTTGGGAACTGAAGTGACCAATTGCTGTAGTTTGAAAGGTAAAATGTATTCCCATTCTTGCTTGATATAGGATTTCAGCTTCAGGGGTCTCCTTTGTCGTATTTTTCATTTCATAATGCACCAAATGTTTCCAATAGGTGACAGGTCTGGACTGCAGGCAGGCCAATTTAGCACCAGGACTCTTTTACTACAGAGCCATGATGTTGCAATATGTGCAGAATGTGGTTTGGCATTGTCTTGCTGAAAAAAGCAAGGCCCTCCTTGGACCTGAAAAAGAACCAAGCAAACCTACTTCTGCCGGCCCGCGATTAGAAGGGATGAATGCTGTTGCCCTGGCTGGATTGGATCTGCGGTTTCCTATGTGACAGACTGTGTCTTTAACCCCTACGCTATTTAAACAGCGGGTGTGGTTGCATGTGATACAGTACGTGTGTTGAGATGTGGTGTTTGTTTACTTCTGCATTGTCAAACCAATTAGCCGAAACTCCATGGATCTTGAAACTAGTTCCCTACATTAGCTAACATCCAAACCAACAACATATTTAACAGGTCGCTACACTACATTCAATGCTTTAAATTAGAAAGAGATTACTGTAGATGGCTAGCTAATAGCTATGCAATGTAATGAAAACAATGACTCCAATCACTCCATGGCTGGTTCGTTTCTATAGAAAGAATTGACAGTTGAATAGGCAACCACTGCACTATGTGAACTACTATGTAAATCGAAAGCAATCAAATCACATATTACATACTACATACTACAAGTACGTACTTTGCAGATGATGGTGAAGTACAGGTGCTGGTCATATAATTAGAATATCATCAAAAAGTCGATTTATTTCAGTAATTCCATTCAAAAAGTGAAACTTGGATATTATATTCATTCATTACACACAGACTGATATATTTCAAATGTTTATTTCATTTAATTGTGATGATTAAAACTGACAACTAATGAAAATCCCAAATTCAGTATCTCCGAAAATTAGAATATTACTTAAGACCAATACAAAAAAAGGATTTTTTGAAATGATGGCCAACTGAAAAGTATGATCATGAAAAGTATGAGCATGTACAGCACTCAATACTTAGTTGGGGCTCCTTTTGCCTGAATTACTGCAGCAATGCGGCGTGGCATGGAGTCGATCAGTCTGTGGCACTGCTCAGGTGTTATGAGAGCCCAGGTTGCTCTGATAGTGGCCTTCAGCTCTTCTGCATTGTTGGGTCTGGC
>JACXGI010017130.1:0-14940 GCA_016801175.1 Esox masquinongy
TCCTCCAGGTTGAGGGTGATCATGGTGAATGTTCTAAACCTCCTCCAGTTTGAGGGTGATCATGGTGAATGTTCTAAACCTCCGCCAGGTTTTTGGCTTTGCCTCGTACAATGCAATGTTTGGGTCATGAACTATGACTGGTCAAAACAGACAATCCACCAAATATTGTTAATCAAAAAGGTGACACAGGTACTGTTGCACACCTAGGGGGGAGAAGAAGAGGTCCAGATACATTTTAATGTGAGAACAAGTGAATATTGAAGCAGGAAGAGTGACAAAGATGACAAGCAAATGTTTTAATACGATACTATGAATTTAAATGGGGAAATTGAGCACTGGCCCATAAGGGTGTGTACTGGCCTGAGGTTAGGTCTTACTGGCCTCAGGCCAGCGAGCCATCGTTAATGTTGAACCATGTCTAATGACAGACTGACCTCCTCCAATTGGAGTGTGATCATGGTGAAGGCTCTGAAGACAGACTGACCTCCTCCAGTTTGAGTGTGATCATGGTGAAGGCTCTGAAGACAGACTGACCTCTTCCAGTTTGAGCGTGATCATGGTGAATGTTCTAAAGACAGACTGACCTCCTCCAGTTTGAGTGTGATCATGGTGAATGCTCTGAAGACAGACTGACCTCCTCCAGTTTGAGTGTGATCATGGTGAAGGCTCTGAAGACACATTCTGTGGGACCAGTAATTGTGATGATCCTCTCCGGACAGGATCCCTCCGAGATGTTGACACGTGCGCTGCTCTGGGATGGACCAATAGAAGAGGAGACAGGAGAGAAGAATAGAGAAGACAACCATTATTTCAGAAGCTCTTCACTGGCTGAGCAGCTGCAATACATACACAAATAAACCCTTCCCCCAGTACATGTTTTAATATTGATGTCCTGGTTTTAGGGAGCAAGAAAACCTATAAACAAACCACAAGATCTGAGGAGAAGGAAGTTGTTCCATTGGTGTGTGTTTTTCTGTGTATGTCTGTGTGGATGGGGGAGGAGTAACAACATGGCGGCTCTTTGAAGATGTGTCTCAGCTGTGGGAAGGATGGCAAGGACCCTCCCCCTTCTTGGGTGTTTGTATCTGTGTGTGTTATTGTGTGTATGTGTCAAAATGTGTCAGTTTCTCGGTGTCAGTGTGTGTGTCAGTGTATGTCAGTGTCTGTATGTCCTTGTATGTCTGTGTGTGTGTGTGTGTGTGTCTGTGGGTATCTGTGTCTGTGTGTGTGTGTGTGTCTGTTTGTGTCACTGTGCGTGTACCAGCGTAGGAATTTCACGCCCTTCGCTCTGGCTAATGCCCCAAAAATCATTGTATGCTCTACGGCCACCATGGCCTTTTTGCTCCTGCTACTGTAAAAATCTCACGGTCAGCAATCGGTTTCTTTGTTTGTAAGTTTTTTTGTAGTTCGCAACTGAGAAACACCACAAGAATGGACTACATGCAGGTAAGCAAGCTAGCTAGTTATCGATCGATAGGTAGCTGATTTATTTAGTGCATAACTAAATCAAACCTCTCTGTTTTGGAAGGTGCGTTCATGAGCAACTGGGAAGTGGGAAAGTTCCGACCTCCAAATGGGAAAATACACCTGAACGCTTTTTGAGAGCTCCAAGAAGTAACGTTAGGTTTCACTAGACATGTCTATCACTAGACATGGCAGCGTTTGTGGTGAAAAATAAAAAAACGAAAATTACTTTCTCCACACACAAATAAGTCTCTACATTTGTTTATTTAGGTAGTACTCATTTGTGCAGGAGATTGTGATGTTAAAGGATACTTCGCGGTTTTTTTTTGTGTAACTGAGGTAATGTTAGCCTTCTTGCTAGTTAACCTTAACGTTACTTAACAGTGAATACCGTTGCCTGTTTTGGGTTGACATGTGAATGCTCTCAACTGAAACTTCTGTGAAACAAATTCTAGAAACTATACAAATGTAATTTCAAGGATTAAAACATGATAATTGAATTTTTTATGTGGAAAAACCATATCAGTTATTATAAGTTATTATTCAAAGTATGATATTAAAAAAGTGAATAATGTATGTTTTTATGTCATGCGTGTTTTTTTCCCCCAGCAATTCAAGTTGTTTATTTGTCAGCTCCAAATCCTCCTATTTTACTCAATGGCCTTTGTGCCCTGGCATGTGACCTTTGTGCCCTAAACATTTTTATAACACTGAAGGCCACATGGCCTTGCCCCTAAAATGCCGAAATTCCAAGCCTGGCGTGTACTACTGTAAATCATGACTACAGTGGACATTTTGCCAGCCCTAACTTGTATAGATAGCTTTTTAAGTCTTGGGGTTAAGGTTAGGATTACAGTTAGATCCAGAAATAATTGGACACTGACACGTGTTTTGTTATTTTGGCTGTTTACCAAAATATATTCAAGTTACAGTTAAACAATGAATATGGGTTTAAAGTGCAGTTTCTCAGCTTTAATTTTAAGGTATTCACATCCAAATTGGAGGAAGGGTTTAGGTGTGGGCTATTCCTTCATTATGTCTTCATCAATTAAGCAGGTAAAAGGTCTGGAGTTGATTCCAGGTGTGGCATTCACATTTGGAAGCTGTTGCTGTGAACCCACAACATGCAGTCAAAGGAGCTCTCAATGCAAGTGAAACAGGCCATCCTTGGGCTGCAAAAAAGAAATCCATCAGGGTGATAGCAGGAACATTAGGAGTGGCCAAATCAACAGTACATTTTGAGAAAAAAAGAACGCACTTGTGAGCTCTGCAACACGAAAAGGCCTGGACGTCCACGGAAGACAACAGTGGTGGATGATCGTAAGATCCTTTTCATGGTAAAGAAAAACCCCTTCACAACATCCAGCCAAGTGAAGAACACTCTCCAGGAGGTAGGCATATCATTATCCAAGTCTACCATGAAGAGAAGACTTCACGAGAGCAAATAAAGAGGGTTCACCACAAGGTGCAAACCATTCATAAGCCTCAAGAATAGAAAGGCCAGATTAGACTTTGCCAAAAAACAAAAAAGCCAGCCCAGTTCTGGAACAGCATTTTTTGGACAGATGAAACTAAGATCAACCTGTACCAGAATGATGGGAAGAAAAAAGTATGGAGAAGGCTTGGAACAGCTCATGATCTGAAGTTCACCACATCATCTGTAAAACGGGTTGGAGGCAGTGTGATGGCATGGGCATGCATAGCACTGGATCACTAGTGTTTATTGATGATATGACAGAAGACAGAAGCAGCCGAATGAATTCTGAAGTGTATAGAGATATATTGTCTGCTCAGATTCAGCCAAATTCAGCCAAGTTGACTGGACTTCGCTTCACTTTACAGATGGACAATGACCCGAAACATACCGCGAAAGCAACCCAGGAGTTTTTTAAGTGGAATATTCTGCAATGGCTGAGTCAATCACCTGATCTCAACCCTATCGAGCATGCATTTCACTAGCTGAAGACAAAACTTAAGATATAAAAACCCTCAAAAAACAACAACTGAAGACAGCTGCAGTAAAGGCCTGGCAAAGCATCATAACGGACGAAACCCAACGTTTGGTGATGTCCATGCGTTCCAGATTCCAAGAGTCATTGCCTGAAAAGGATTCTCGACAAATAATTAAAAATGAACATTTTATTTATGATTGTGTTAATTTGTCCAATTATATATGAGCCCCTGAAATAAGGGGACTGTGTATAAAAATGGTTGCAATTTCTAAACGTTTCATACAATATTTTTCTTCAACCCCTTGAATTGAAGGTGACAGTCTGCACTTCAATTGCATCTCAAAATCCATTGTGGTGGTGTGCAGTTCCAAAATTGTGAAAATTGTGTCAGTATCCAAACATTTCCGGACTTAACTGTATGAACAGGTTTTAGTGGTTACGGTTAGGATTATGATCAGGTTTTAGTGGTTAAGGTTAGGGTTATAATCAGGTTTTAGTGGTTAAGGTTGGGGTTATAATCAGGTTTTAGTGGTTACGGTTGGGGTTATAATCAGGTTTTAGTGGTTACGGTTTGCGTTATGTGTTAGGACGGATAGAATATTTTGGGATCAATTGTTTGTACAAGTATACCAAAAAATTCTTACAAGTATAGCCAAACAGAAGTGTGTATGTATGTGTGTGTCTGTCTGTCTGTCAGTATGTGTGTTTTTTTTGTCTCTCCAGACAGACAATACGAAGAGAAAAATGAGAGGGAGGAAGTAAAACAGGGAAAAAAGAAGAAAAGGAGTATGAGGGAGAAAGTATCTAAATATCTATAATTTCATATTTTTATCATTCTCTCTATCACTCGTTTCTCTCTCTTACTCTTTTCTCTCTCCCTTTTGTGTTTCTCACAGACTAATCTTAGCTGTTCTCTATATCGATTGGTTTGATATCAGTCAGAGAGGCTATTTTGAATTCCTCAATCGCTGGACACACGCTGAATGAATGATGAAGTGTACAGTGTGTGTTTGTTTGTTTCTGTGTGTTTGTATGTTCTTTAAGTGCAACAGTTTAGGTAATCATGTTGAACTACAGCCTAACTCCTCATCAATGCTTTCACTGTTTTGTTGTTCCTCATGGGCACACATGGCCATGACTGGCAGCCAAAAGCCCTTTGTTTTTCCAGCTGCAATATGAAACAAGATAATGCGTCTACAGTACATTCAGCTGTTCTGAAGATAGACCTGCAACAGTTAACATGTTGGGCAGAACCAACCAGGATTAAAGTCCAAAGTGTCTGTGCTCAGTACATTCTTAAATGTTTCTCAGTGTCTGTTGTCAGTGTACCTTCACAGTGTATCAAATATTTCACTATTTCATTCCAGTAAATGGGTTTGTGCTGTGTGCTGCATGGGATGCCCTTGAGACTAAAACATTCATTAAAATATTCATGGTTCCTCTTCTCAATCGCCTTCCCAATCCTGTCAGTGGAGAGGTGAAGTTTTATGGAGCCTGATCTTTATTTGGTCCTGATCTTTTACATACTAATTACCCCCACATTTAGGCTGGTATAAATGATTATCCACACATTTAGACTGATGTAAATGATTATCCCCACATTTAGGCTGGTGTAAATGATTATCCCCACATTTAGGCTGGTGTAAATGATTATCCCCATATTTAGACTGATGTAAATGATTATCCCCACATTTAGACTGATGTAAATGATTATCCCCACATTTAGGCTGGTGTAAATGATTATCCCCACATTTAGACTGTGGTAAATGATTATCCCCAGATTTATGCAGGAATAAATGATTATCCCCACATTTAGGCCAGTGTTTACGATTATCCTCACATTTAGGCTGGTGTAAATGATTATCCCCACATTTAGACTGATGTAAATGATTATCTACACAATCAGGCCGGTGTAAATGATTATCCCCACATTTAGGCTGGTGAAAATGATTATCCCCACATTTAGGCTGGTGTAAATGATTATCCCCACATTTAGGCCGGTAGAAATGATTATCCCCACATTTAGACTGATGTAAATGATTATCCCTACATTTAGGCTGGCGTAAATGATTATCCCCACATTTAAGCCGGTGTAAATGATTATCCCCACATTTAGACTGATGTAAATGATTATCTCCACAATCAGGCTGGTGTTAATGATTATTCCCACATTTAAGCCGGTGTAAATGATTATCCCCACATTTAGGCCAGTATAAATGATCATCCCCACATTCAGACTAATGTAAATGATTATCCTCACATTTAGACTGATGTAAATTATTATCCCCACATTTAGGCTGGTGTAAATGATTATCCCCACATTTAGGCTGGTGAAAATGATTATCCCCACATTTAGGCTGGTGTAAATGATTATCCCCACATTTAGGCCGGTGTAAATGATTATCCCCACATTTAGACTGATGTAAATTATTATCTCCACAATCAGGCTGGTGTTAATGATTATCCCCACATTTAAGCCGGTTTATATGATTATCCCCACATTCAGACTGATGTAAATGATTATCCCCACATTCAGGTCAGTGTAAATGATTACCCTCACATTCTGACCAGTGTAAATGATTATCTCCACATTTAAGCTGGTGTAAATGATTATCCCCACATTTAAGCCGGTGTAAATGATCTTGTCAGATGTCAGAAATGTTTTCCGGCGATGTTGCTCCATGTTGACGTGACAGCATCCTGCAGTGTGTAATGGAAATTGGTACTTTCATCTTGTAGGACTCTTCCTTGTTTCTGGAACCATTCAGAGACAGTATGCGCTTCATGACCATTCTGAGACAGTATGCGCTTCATGACCATTCTGAGACAGTATGCGCTTCATGACCATTCTGAGACAGTATGCGCTTCATGACCCGGCTCATTGTCCTGCTAGACGTGTCCATGTGATGAAGGCTGTAGTCATGAAGGGATGGACCTGGACGGCATTCAGTTTCACATGAACAACATGGTGTCTCTAATAAACTGGCCACGGAATGTAGATCTATATGTAAACATTTTATGCCACATCCTGACCACAGAGACTATTTATTTAGACTATTTACTCTATTATTTCTGCACTATATGTCAGGAATGCATTGTGTTGTTGTTATGGGTGTGTGTGTGTGTGTGTGTGTGTGTGTGTGTGTGTGTGTCAAGAACATATTGGAGATCTATCAAATAAATAACTTACCTCTTCCCGTATTCTCTTCACAGTCTCTCCTTTCTGTGGGGGGGAAAAGACAAAGATTTGATTAACATTCAGAGGTTTTCTTTACAAAGTCCCTCCTGACCAGAGACGTTTTATTGTATAGAGGTGAAATTAAGGTGAAAACCAAAGCAGTGCCTTTCAGTGCGTCCTTCTGACAGTTATTGTTACAATATAATAACCTGATTATAATTTGACTTGGTTATTGTAGAGAAATCCTAAAAGGAACATCTGATGTCAGAGTGATGCCCTCAAAAGATCTTATTAGTATTCCCACATTAATATTCCCACATTAGTATTCCCATACCAAGCAAAGCCCAGAGTGCTTTCCTGCCTTAGCCCGTCCCTTCACAGTCGTAAAGTAAAAAAGATAATACACAAAATTCACTTCTGATGTATTCCACAGACATGTCTTTAAGTTACTTCATACAAGTCTAAGCCAAGTCTCAAGTCACTGCATGCAAGTCCGAGTCAAGTCTCAAGTCACTGCATGCAAGTTGGAGTCAAGTCTCAAGTCACTGCATGCAAGTCCGAGTCAAGCCTCAAGTATTTTAAGCACTATAGGCTATAGTTATAGTCTATTAGACCAAAGCAAGTCCTTTCCACTTAAGGTGCAATTTCTGGGGATGACTATGATTTTATGGGCTATTTTATATCAGCAGTTGATAATCTAGAATACTAATACTGAATTGCAACATTTAATTTATTATAGCAAACATGCATTGTATGTTAAATTGAAGTATGATTATGTTGAGGCTGGGGCCGGCCTTTTCTATCTACTATTCTATCTGCCATTAGCCAAATTGTCTTACTATTTTACAATGGTTAACCCTGAGCTAACAGGTCTTTGTGTTCTGTATGGGCTGTATATGGCTATACAGCTCCAAAAAAGTCGAAAAAGAAGGTTTTGAGTGAGGAACAGAAGGGTTAAGAGGCTCAAATGTTGACAGTGAGCTAACATTTGGCTTCGCACAGAATAATTTTTTATTTTCGAAAATGTCCAAGCTAGTTAGGTACTGGTAACTAAAAAGGCCAGCTAGTTACAATACAGTGGCATTTTGCTGTTTTGGCAAACATTAACTGACCTAAAGCTACAGTAACTTAAAGTCAGCCAGCCAGCTAGAGTTATTTATTCCTATTACATTAAAAATAAGTTGGGACGCTGCGAAAATGCAAAGAAAAAGTGAATGCAATGATGTGCAAATTATCTATTTATTTATTTCCTTATATTTAATTGAAAATAGTACAAAAACAACATATCAAATGTTGAACCAGAGAAATGTTATTGTTTTTGGAAAAATACGTGCCCATTTTGAATTTGATGCCAGCAACACGTTTCAAAAACGTTGGGACAGGGGCATGTTTATTATTGTGTTGCATTGCCTGTAAGTGTTTGGGACCTGAGGTGACCAACTGCTGTAGTTTTCAAAGTGAAATGATTTCCCATTCATGCTTCATTTAGGATTTCAGCTGCTCAACAGTTCGGGGTCTCCTTTGTCGTAGTTTTTGTTTCATAACACGTAGTTTTTGTAGTTTTTGTTTCATAGTTTTTGTTTCATAACATCAAATCTTTTTGATGGGTGACAGGTAGCACCCCGGACTCATTTACTACAGAGCCATGCTGTTGTAATATGTGTAGAATGTGGTTTGGCATTCTCTTGCAGAAATAAGCAAGACCTAACCTGAAAAAGACGTTGTCTGGATGGTAGCATATGTTGCTCCAAAACCTGTATATATTGTTCAGGATTAATGGTGCCTTCACAGATGTGCAAGTCACCTATGTTATGTGCATTAATGCACCCCCATACCATCACGGATGTTGGCTTCTGAACTTTGCGCTGATAACTAGCTGGATGGTCCCTCTCCTCTTTAGTCCCAACGGAATTCCAAATTTTGATTTGTAAGGGCACATGACAGTTTTCCACTTCGCCTCTGTCCATCTTAAATAAGTTCAGGCCTAGAGAAGGTGGTGGTGTTTCTGGATCTTGATTATATCTGGTTTCTTCTTTGCATGGTGGAGTTGTAACTTTCATTTGTGGATGCAGCGACAAACTGTGTTCACAGACAATGGTGTTCCTGAGCCCATGCAGTGATTTCCACAGAATTTTGTTTGTTTTTAATGCAGTGCTGACTGAGTGCCCGAAGATCACAGTAATCCAATATTGGTTTTTGGCCTTGTCCCTTGCGTACAGTGATTTCTCCGGATTCTCTGAATCTTTTAATTATATTATGTACCGTAGATTATGAGAACCCCAGACTCCTCACTGTTTTTCGTTGAGAAACCATGTTCTTAAATTGTTGCACAATTGTTGCTCCCCATCTTTACTTCTGAAAGACTCATCCTCTCTGGGATGCTCTTTTTATACCCAATCATGTTACTGACCTGTTGCCAATTAACCTAATTAGATGTGAGATGTTTCACCAGGTCCTTTTTGTATTACACAACTTTTCCAGTCTTTTGTTGCCACTGTCCCAGCTTTTTTGAAATGTGTTGCTCACATCAAATTCAAAGTGGGCATATATTTTTCAAGGAACAATAACATTTTTCAGTGTCAACATGAGATATGTTGTCTTTGTACTATTTGCAATTGACTATAGGGTTTAAATGATTTGCATTTTTGCATTCTGTTTTTATTTCCATTTTACACAGTGTCCAAACTTTTTGGAAACATGGTTGTATAATAAGTACAGATTATTTGTTTTTTCGAATCCATTAGCTTGTAAAATCAAAGTAGCTGCATCACTAACTAGGATAATAGGTACTGATGACATGTCTTGTCCTTCACTGTTTGCATTTACCCAGAGTGCATAGAGACACCACTGATCCTTTGAACTGGCAACAGAGTCCCCATTCAAGACACAGTGAGGCTGAAAAGAGAACTGATTCATTTATCTTCTTTTCAGCCTAGAGTTCAATTTAAAGAGTAATGAGATCTGTTCTTTATAAGACACCAGGGTTAGCTAATAACACAGAGCTTCTATCCTCAGTCTGGGTACTTCATAGTACTCAGAACGTGTCTGGCTTGAGACAAATTAGAAAAGCATCAAATTCATATTTTATATCTAGAGTTTCCTTCTCCCAGTGTGTTAAAGTAGTACTGTTATGGACTGTACGACTTACACTGTCATTATTACTGTACATAGTTTCTCTGTAACTTGTGTTCAAACAATGAGCCCTCAATGCCTTGTTTCCACTGGTGCCAAACATTGGTGTTTTACCCTAAAGTCCAGAAATGTTTCTGTTTCCATTGACACGGGCCAGCGCCAGTCGGCCACTAGGCCATGGCCGAGTAGCCCGGCTCTCACTTGGTGCCAAGGCCCGGACTTCAGGACTTAGGGCGGGGTTTGCGGGTTGACGCGTTACGTGCTGTGAAAACGCGGCATGTTGTGCTATTCGAATAGCGATGTGTAGCGATCATTTGCTTTAGGCTTCTCGTAATGGTTTTCATCCGAACTAACAAACAGATCCCTAATAAAATAAAGAAAATGAAGCAACAGTACAGGGAAGCAAAGACCCACAACGGAAAGAGTTGGAACGACCAAAGGTGGTACGATGCAATTGACTCAATACAAAAACGGAGCGCTGAGACTGAGACGTTGCCTACAGATCCTATAACTACACAAAATTACTTAAGAATTCTTTTATTAAAGGTAGATAGTTTTGACAAAATACTTAAACTAAATAATGAATACACTGGCTTGGTTGCAGTGTCACAAGTGTAGGTGGAGAAGGAGCCAGTCGCAGGAGTTTAAGGAAGAAATTAGTTTTATTACACAAGTTCAACGCCGTATTGTAAACAAACTGAGCATGACGTTATTGTTTATTTTATTTTACTACCAGAAAAATATTGCATTTTATTTTTCATAACTGGAAAACCAAATCGTGTTGATAGTTTACTCCTCCCTCCCCACCTGAGCCCCTCCTTAAGTCCTTGGTACCAGATGTATAGTGGAAACAGGAAAGTCTAGAGCCAACATTAGCATAAATCACCGGTGTGACCCTGGTACCGGGGTAAAGCACCAGTGGAAATGTGGCACAAGTGTCTTTCTCCTTTAGTCTGTCTGTACTAGATACTGCATTTGGTTGTGTCTGTGTGTGTGCATGGTGGGAGGTCAGCCCTAAGGACAGGCTCTCATGTCAGCAGGACCTGGCTCGGGAGTCCAGGGACAGTGTCTGGACGGTTGGTGTCAGGAATGTAGTAGTCAGGGTACAGGGACAGTGTCTGGACGGTTGGTGTCAGGACCGTAGTGGTCTGGGTACAGGGAGGTTGGTGTCAGGACTGTAGTGGTCAGGGTACAGGGACAGTGTCTGGACGGTTGGTGTCAGGACTGTAGTGGTCTGGGTACAGGGACAGTGTCTAGACGGTTGGTGTCAGGACTGTAGTGGTCTGGGTACAGGGACAGATTACCATGAGAGTAGCCCCCACACGAAGGCTGCCCAAACCTGTTCCCGGGAGATCGACCATCCTGTTCTCCAACCCTAACTAAACACATCTGATTGTAATGACTAGCTGGATGAAAAGCGAAATCAGGTAGGCTAAAACAGGCAGGGTTGGAGAGGAAACGTACAGGACAGTAGATCTCCAGGAACTGGGTTGGGCAGCCCTGCTCTGGACCAATGCATTACTGCAGGCCCCTGGAGGCTGACATCATACTGTAATATAATTCCTTCTCTGAAGTACCGGATTAAAATGTGAGTTTGCAGAGAAATAGGACATGATACTCAATATGACCTGAGGGGATCCAGCCTGAGTTATGGATCCGATCCGAAAGAAGCTATATCATCCTCCAAGATCTCTGGGTCATTAGTTTGGATGGAGCCGTATAGTATATCTAAATACATGTTATATTTGGTTAATCAATACAGACTCTGGTCTACATAGTTGGCAGACTGAATTACAGACCACTGAGATGATGACATAGAGAGAGGGAAGAGAGAATAGAGAAGAGAGGGAAAAGAAAAATGCAGAGATAGAGGGAGAGGAAGTGAAGAGAGAAATAGACTGCGTCTCACCTTTCCGATGATGCTGCCGACTTCCTGGAAAAAGAAACAAAGGAAAATGTCATCATATTGATCCTGTACATTCCCAAGACACTGTCTGCCTGCCTGTCTGCCTGCCTGCCTGCCTGTCGGTCTGTCTGCCTGCCTGTGTCTATCTGCCTGCCTGTGTCTGTCTCTCTGTCTGTTTCTGTCTCTCTATCTATCTCTGGTCTCACGCAAAGCAGATACTCAGCCGGAGAATGGCATGTCCTGAAACTGTACCAGAATGCAAGACTACTAGGAGAAAAATACAATTTCATATCCAGGCACCTCATCAGATATATTTAGAGACTATCTTCGTACATGAAAAGAACAGATATAATATGTTTAGACTCCTTAAAACAGGTACAGTATAATTAGATATCTAGATAGCTGTTAACACATAGAGTTGGATTTAGTAGGATCTTTGATCCACAGTAACTATTCTGTCATCAAATGGGCCCTCACTTTGCTGGTAGATCCTGACCTGGAAAATGGTGTCCCCTGGTCAAAAGCAATGTGTTAGTCTGTGAGTTTTTCCTACCGAGTTCTTTCATGACTAATACTTTGTTGCCCAGGGCAGTCTAACACAAGAACCTTTATGTGCATGAGAAGCCATCCTGCAAGTTTCAAGATCATGTGCATTAAGTCCTCAATAATGCAGTGTTACACTTTAAATATTATCAGCAGAATACAAGTTCAAAAAAGTGTGTGTGTGTGTGAGTTTGTGTTTGTGTGTGTGCGTGTGTGTGCGTGTGTGCTTGTGCGTGAGTATGTGTGAGTGTGTGTGTGAGTGTGAGTGTGAGTTTGAGTGTGTGTGTGTGTGTGTGTGTGTGCGAGGTACCTTTCCGTGCATGAGGAGTCGAAGCGTTAGGGTGATGTTCAGACCCCCTTCTCCAAAGTCCTGCTCACAGTTCATGTTGCTATGGGACTGAGACGCAGGGAGACGCATGCAAGATGCTCTGCAGATGGAGAGACTCTGAAGGGGAACGGACTTCTCTCTGGAAACACAAAGGACAAGTCATTCCTCTCATCCGGCATCACAATCAGCCATTACATTTTCCTAATTCAGCAGACGCTCTCATCCAGGGCGACCCACAGCAGTGAGGGGAAGGCAGACGTTTTCATGAATGTTTTCCTCCCTCCATACTGGTCCTTTAATCAAATCAACGTCTCTGCTGAGATTCAGGGGCAATACACAGAGGGCAAAGGTCTGCAACGTCCATGAAGAGCAACAGGGGTTCATCAGTTAAACATGTCTGTGGCACCCAGGGAATGCGGAACGGGACGGAAAAGTACCAAAACTAAGAGACGATAGAGGGTGTATTGAGATGTTATAGGGTGTATATAGACTTTAGACGGTGTATAGAGACTTTATAGGGTGTATATAGACTATAGAGGGGATTATATAGACAATAGAGTGTGTATATAACCTATTGAGACTACAGAGGTATATATAGACTACATAGAGACTATACAGGGGAGTGTATATACTATAGAGTGTGTATAGGGACTATGGGGGATGTATAAAGACTACAGAGACTGTGTTGCAGTGTGTGTGTGTGTGTGTGTGGGTGCCTGCCTAAGACAGTGTCTATTGGCCAGCGGTTACAGTAATTAAGGACTTGGTTAACATGCCTGAGGAACTGCAGGTGTGGGAGGGGGGGCGTGTGTAAGGTTGGGTGTGTGTTTGTGTGTGTGCAAGGTTGTGTTTGTGTGTGTATGCACAATTTCATAGTTACAGACACAATCTGCCATTAGAACATAAACAGACTCATACAGACACACACACCCCCCACACAAACACGTACGCACACACAAACACTGAAAACAGTCGTTGCGTGAAAGTAGGTCACGTGAAGCTGGCTATCAGGCAGTGAATGTCCCGGTCACGTGGAAGGAATCAGGAATGAATCCCACTGGGATGGTGTTTACCAGAAATGCATGCATGTTAGCAGCATGTTGGGAGGATGTTGGGAGCATGTTGGGAACATGTTGAGAGCATGTTGGGAGCATGTTAGCAGCATGTTGGGACCATGTTAAGAGCATGTCAGGAGCATGTTGAGAGCATGTTGGGAGCATGTTAAGAGCATGTCAGGAGCGTGTTGAGAGCATTTTGGGACCATGTTAGGAGCATGTTGAGAGCATGTTGGGACCATGTTAAGAGCATGTCAGGAGCGTGTTGAGAGCATGTTGAAAGCATGTTAGGAGCATGTTAGGGGTGTGTTAGTTGCATGTTAGGAGCATGTTGGGAGCATGTCGGGACCATGTCAAGAGAATGTTAGGAGCATGTTGAGAGCACGTTAAGACAACATTGAGAACATGTTGGGAGCATGTTGGGAGCATGTTAGAAGCATGTTGAGAGCATGTTGGGAGCATGTTGAGAGCATGTTGGGAGCATGTTGAGAGCATGTTGGGAGCATGTTGGGAGCATGTTGAGAGCATGTTGGGAGCATACTGAGAGCATGTTGGGAGCATGTTGGGAGCATGTTGAGAGCATGCTGGGAGCATGTTGGGAGCATGTTGAGAGCATGTTGGGAGCATGTTATAGGCAAGTTGAGAGCATGTTGGGAGCATGTTAAATGTAAGATGTTTCCTCACCCAGGATGTTGTCTCTGGACCATGAGAAACTGCAATCCATGATTCAGTTTTTCTATAAACAGCCTTTCTAACTGAAACTCAGCCAGTTTCTCTGGAAATCATGGGGCCATGCGTACATTGGTGTGTTTTTTGTGTGTGTGTACATCTGTGTGTTGTGTGTGTGAGTGTGTACATCTGTGTGTCGTGTGTGTGAGTGTGTACATCTGTGTGTTGTGTGTGTGAGTGTGTACATTTGTGTGTTGTGTGTGTGAGTGTGTACGTTGGTGTGTTGTGTGTGTGAGTGTGTACATCTGTGTGTTGTGTGTGTGAGTGTGTACATCTGTGTGTTGTGTGTGAGTGTGTACATCTGTGTGTTGTGTGTGTGAGTGTGTACATCTGTGTGTTGTGTACGTGAGCGTGTACATCTGTGTGTTGTGTATGTGAGTGTGTACATCTGTGTGCGACTGTGTAGCCACAGAATCATTGTATTAGTAGTCAATGGATGAGGAAGCTTAGAGACAGAACACCACAACGCCTGTCTGTCTGACTCTCTCTTCCTGTCTGTCTGCTGTGTAGAACACCACAACGCCTGTCTGTCTGACTCTCTCTTCCTGTCTGTCTGCTGTGTAGAACACCACAACGCCTGTCTGTCTGACTCTCTCTTCCTGTCTGTCTGCTGTGTAGAACACCACAACGCCTGTCTGTCTGACTCTCTCTTC